>JBBJLR010016336.1:0-13397 GCA_037577145.1 Brachypetersius gabonensis
TGCTTAGATGTACAAATGAGCACAAATGTATTTTTTAGTTCCTTCATGCGAGCCTCTGAAGAACCAGTGGGTTAATTATATTTTCTCTGGAAGTGCATTGACACAGTACAGAGCTGGTCTTGCTGAAAATTAAGTCTGGATCAGTTCCAACTCTTGACTCAACTTCAAAACTCGAACAAGTAAGTCAACACTATAATTCTGTTGCTTTGCTGTTTATGATTACTGAGCTTTTTACCTTTAGAATGTGGTTGTAACATTAGCTCTGCAGCTCGGTTAGCAGGCTACTGTCGTAAATGTAAAGGTAGACAGCGTCCGGGATGTGTGTGAGTAGTGTGAATACACACATTAACTCCAGTGTTGTACTTCATTATTTGGACAACCGTGCTGCTGTTAGTGTTGTGGGGCGCTGATATCTGCCTTTCCCCTCACTGAAATGACTGAGTGAGCAGCTCTGCAAACTAGGCTAATCAGATGAGAACGGGTAAACTTTGAGAAGTCTTACAGCAGTGGGGCTGTAGGCACTGATCTCAACTGCTTATCAAGGAAATGTCCCGAATCTCACTACAGACGAATACAAGTGTCTCTCAGCAGCTACATGACTGCAGTAGCTATTGCTATACACAGTAAACATTTGTGCATGGTACAGTGGCTGCAAGCTGGCCCCTCCCGCACCCTCCACCTTGCTCCGCCTCTCTCCGCCTCATGATCATGTAAAGCGACAGACACAGAAACGGTGCGTTCTCTGGAAATCTCATTGTGGGTACTGTAATTCTCCACTAAGTATGAATTTCGGAAATAGACTTCACATACAGTATTAGAGGACCACTAAGACCTATATAAATGCATAAAAAATCATCTCCTCAAAAGTCACCTCAAAGGTCCTGTTGTTCAATTCCCTACTGGGGCGGTCAGATTTCTTTCTTTTTTCGGGTTTCCACTCAGAACTCTTGTTTTCTCCCCACAGTCCAAAGACCTTTTTATTCCATGTATAATGTGAATAACATGCTGGTAAAATATGTGGCATGTGGACAGCTGGGCAAGTGATCTTGACTGTTTTTGAGATATTCTGGAACCTTTTTGAACTTTTCAATGTGTCAGTTATTTTTGAGTGTGGCTGGTTTTAAATGTATTAATTTAGTATCACTTTTCTTTTTGGATGGTGCTGATTTTTATCAGAAAAGCACTCATTTTATAAAAAGTAACTTATTTTTTGCATGTTTCATTGTGTGTTATTTTCACCGATGGATATTTAACGTGACTTTGTGATTAGTAGTTTTGTTCAACTGAGCTACAAAACACTCAGGAGTCCGACTACGTTTTTTTGTAAACTTTAAGTAATCACCACAACACATGTTTGTGGAAGTGTACTGTGGCACAAAGAATAAGATTTCTGAGAGTTGATTCTCAGGCTGGAAAACGTTAGTGGTCACTCAATGGAGATCACTCCGAGAGGACGGTCTGTAAAATGTCACAAACCAGCCCACTGAAACTTGTAAGCTACTATGCATTTCTCACATTGGTAGATAATAAATTAATAAACTAAGATAGACATACTCTAATTTCTCTGATTAATTGTAATTAATCTCATTGTTATGCCCAAAATCTAATAAATATATAAAAAATAGTGATTTTTTTCAGAATCAAAAGCGCAATAATATTTATAATATGATGTTTATAATATGATCCTCTAGTTCGCTGGCACAAAGCCCAAAGCGGCAGAGTTTAAAGATATGGTTGGACCAACCCCCTTGTCCATAAAGAAAAGAACCATTGGTCCCCGGGTGAGTGTTTCAAGTTTCAAGTTTTATTGTCATATACAGATAACAATGTAGCATCACTACTGTAATGAAATTCTTAGGCTCGTGTTCCCCCAACTTTACATAAATATATAGAAGTATAAAGATAAATAGAAAAGAAAAGAAAAAATAAAATGACATTAAAAAGTAAACAACGTAACTATACATATAGTTACTTGTCTTTTCTATATTGGCGTAAAAACAAAAATCATAATTGAATTTACCACATGAAAGAGTACAGTGTAAAATGGATTCGAAACTACAAACAGGGAGTTTTGAACAATATTTACTATTACTTTGTGTTTTCTCAGAATGTGTCCCACATATGACTATGTATTTGAGGAAGTTCTGGCTAGGCAGCAGCTAATAGTAGAATATACAGTCCAATATACAGTTTATAGTCTAGTTTACAGAAGAATATGATCTATATTATTTTACAAACTTTGGCCTTGTAATGAGTAAAATTACAAAAATTGTTCAAAAATCAATTCAGTAATACATTTTTTTTTTATTTTAAATACATGTTTTTTAAATTGCTTTATTACAAATAACTAAAATTTGATTTAAATTGAATGATTTTAATGACATGACATTCAGGAGAATAATTTATTAACACAATTAATTTGATTAGCAGATAAACAGAATAGTTGAGGGAGAAAATGCACATAGGAATTTCTCCAAGACGATAAAGGATAGAAAACTGGCAGGTGGATTGTGAAGGTGGCGTGTTACTTTTAATTTTTACTTTCAATTTGCAGATGTTTCATGGGGCTCACTTCAAATAAGAGCCACCAGCAAAACAGTTGGAAAGGTGATGGAGAAGAGGAAACACTCCTTAAATCCAAAGGTTTGCGGCCTTCTATGGAAGTTAATGGACTTTGACTGTGTTTGTAAATGAATGAATTTCGCTGTTATTTTCACATACAGTTACACAGACACTTTTATATTAAAACTGCATTTAAATATGAATTCGTTGCTGTTGATAACTTATTGTATATAAACAAAACCAAACTCTTCAAGACAAAGCATTATGCGTACACACACCCTCACTCACAATAAAAACTTCTATCCGCTAAAGCATTACACACATTCCCTCTCACACATACACACTGACACAAAAATAAGACACACAAACTTACCTTATTCACACACATTTGTCAATGCAGTATTTGTTGTTTGTTTCTTATAATGATCAATAATATTTGATGTCTTTATAATGACTGTAAACTACTGTTATAGCATTTCACCGCACTACTGCCATGTTTACAGTTGGTATTCTTACTTTCTTCTGTTTATGGGCTTTTTGTGTTGATTTAGTGTTATAATATTTGACATTCCATGAATCCAAAGTTTTGTAGATGTATGTTTGTAGATGTATGAATTTCACTGTTACTTTCACACAGATACACAGACACTTTTGGATTATAATGAAATAAATATCAATTTGTGTGTTCCTGTTGATGTGCCCATGTTAAATAACTTACTGTAAATAAACAAAAACAAACTTCAGCAATATTTAGTATTTTTTGTATTGATTTAATGTTATATTTGACATACTAAAGTACAAAAACGTTTAATGTGCTAATTGTTCTGTAGATTGTATGCTGTATAATTATGCCGTGTAATGACATAAATAATGTATAAGGAAAAACAATACACTGAAAAAATGACTTTTTGGCCCTGTAATTACTACTGAAATTATTTTTTTAAATTCTACAATAAATCACCATTCAAGTGCTTTTATTTTGAAATGTCACCTTCTATTTAATCTGTTACTTAGTGTTTGTTTGTAATGATGTATACTTATTTTGATATGTAAATTTGACAACTCACACCAAGTAATATTAACTAAACTACTGCACTGACTAGGGAATCTTTAGATGACAGGCGACAATGGTTACTTGTTCTCTTCATTAACTTTATACATTCCTGTTGTCTCGTCGACAAAAGGAGGCGTTGGATTTCTGTTAACTTAACATTAGCGTTAGCCAGCTGACTAGTTATGCTGCCCTGTGCCACAACCCAAATTTTTGACACCTGCCTCACTTGCCTTGGCATCTTATTTAGCTGACTTGTCAACGAGAGAGTTCTTGGCTTAGTTATCCTCAGTGGCTCGACCATTTGCACAGAAATGCTCTTGGCCTGAGTCTTCTAAGTCATGTTAGTGTTATGAGAGACGGCTTACACTAAAGTGCTGGGCCGTTTTCAATTCAAATATAAATAATGTACGTCTGTGGAAATACAGCATATTTTTACGTATCTGTCATAGGTACCACAGGTCAAAATTTCATCATGCACAGATTACAACAGAACTACGCTCAAATGAATAGAAATAGGTTCAAATTAAGGACATCACATTGAATTCAGAACCGTTTTAATTATTTAAATACAGGTGGTCCCCGAGTTAAGATTGTTCGACTTAAGAATTTCGATCTTACGGTGATGATAGTGATGCAATAAAATTGTAAAATATTTAAAGTTTTGCACGGCAGGCAAACGTAGGAGTTCAAGCGGTAGTGCAAGCGGTATGATACGCTGGAACGCTGCGGGGCTGTACATATCATCTCCCGCCTTGTGAGATTCCTCACTCTCACCAGTGATGAGTTCAGTTTTCTCGCTGTTAGAGCGCATATTTTTTCTGTTACGATGGGGTCATTGGAACGCAACTCCAGGGGCTTGTATCTTATTCTGAACCCAAGATATGTAAAATTATTCAAAACGGCCTTGTTTTAAAAGTATCTTCATTACCGCATAGCAAGAATACTATATGTATATTATGTGTTATTCATATCCAACCCAGGTTTATGATTTACTTGCGCTTTTTGGTCCCTCTGTGATTCCACATTACTTCAATCACCGTATACCGTTACGGTTCAGTACGAATACATGTAATTCTTTCTGATCAAAAGAAACATGATATACAAGATTAATACATTTGAATATTTTTTGAACTAGCCACACACAATTTTTCAAAACAGTCAAGATCACTTGCCCAGCTGTACACTTGCCACATACTTTAACAGCATATTTTTCAAATCAAACAAGGGAAAAATGTCTTTAGACACCGAAACAAATCTGACCACCCCGGTAGGTAATTGAACAGCAGGACCTTTGAGGCGACAGCGATACACAATTTCATGATTTCTACATTTTCATATATGAAGCAGTTTCCACACTTTAAAGACTGCTACAGCTTCTGCTCTGATGTTTTTGAAGACTACTCTTTCTATAGAAACCCCATCCACATTTTAAGCAATGATAAGGTTTCTGTCCAGTGTAAATGTGCTGGTGTGATTTGAAAGTACTCTGATCACCAAAACTCTGTCCACACTCTGAGCACTGATATAGTTTCTCTCCAGTGTGAATGTGCTGGTGTGTTTCGAGACTATGACTCTCAGTAAAACACCTCCCCCACTCTGAGCATTGGCAAGGAGTCCTTTCTGGTGTTTATCTGTGACAAAATGTGTTGATGAAAAGGTTAGCAGAAGATGTTTTCTGAAGGCTGAAGGTTCTGAAGAATTAAACCTCTCCTGAGATCAGCAGTATCACATGTTCGTCTCTGGGCTCACAGAAATCCCTCTCAGTGGCAACTCTGTAACAGCAGAGAAACAACATACACACCTACAGCCAACTCTGTAACAGCACAGAAACAACATACAAATGTGTGCATGTATGTTTGACCGTATGTTAGGGCTGCACAAATGATGGCCAAAATGGTAATCATGATTATTTTGATCAATATTGAAATCATGATTAATAATCACAATTATTCATTATTTTAGGTAAAACACATTCTTATGTCACTTGCTAATTTAAACAAACAGTAAGTGAACAAGGCTTTCAGTTCAAAATTAAATAAAATAAAATTTTACCAAGATAAAGAGCTTACAAAAAATAAACATGCAAGAGAGTGCAATCATAAAGTGCAAAAAAATTTTTTAAACAGCCTCTGCAGAAAAGGCACAAACTACAGGCCTGCAGACACACACACGCACACTCTCACACACGCACACACACACACACACACACCCCAATTCCAATTAAATTGGGGTGTTGTGTCAGAGATGGGGACTTGAGTCTGAGACTCGCACTTAAGGCGCACAAACAAAGACTTGCTACTTGACTTCAGACTTGCCCTCAACAACTCGAGACTTGACTTGGATTCTGTGCTGTGACTCGTGAGTCAAAATTGGTAAACCATGTTCATTTCATTGAATTATTTATTTATATGTCGTATTCTTTCCAACTATCTTCTAAACATTTAGAGCTTAACATTTACAGCTCAAAAATCCCACAGTTAGAGTCGCCATCTGTAAACATTGCAGCTCAAAGACTTGAGACTTGACTTGGATTCGAGCACAAAGACTTGAGACTTGACTTGGACTTGGTAAAAATGACTTGTGAACATCTCTGGGTTGTGTAAAAAGTAAATAAAAACATAATACAATAATTTGCAAATCCTTTTCAACCTATATTCAATTGAATACATTACAAAGACAATGCTTATAATCTAATATCTAATGTTCAAACTGATAAACTTTATTGTTGTTTTGCACATCTTCACTCATTTTGAATTTGATGCCTGCAACACGTTCCAAAAAAAGCTGGGACAGGGGTAGCTAAAGACTGGGATAGTTGAGGAATGCTCAAAAAACACCTGTTTTGAACATTCCACAGGTGAACAGATTAATTGGAAACAGGTGCTTGTCATGATTGGGTATAATAGGAGCATCCCCAAAAGGCTCAGTCGTTCACAAGCAAGGATGGGGCGAGGTTCACCACTTTGTGAACAACTGCATGGGCAAATAGTCCAGCAGTTTAAGAACAGTGTTTCTCAACGTACAACTGCAAGGAATCTAGGGATTTCATCATCTGCTGTCCATAATATCATCACAAGATTCAGAGAATTTGGAGAAATCTCTGCATGTAAGCGGCAAGGCCGAAAACCAACATTGGATACTCGTGACCTTCGATCCCTCAGGCGGCACTGCATCAAAAATCGACATCATTCTGTTAAGGATATTCCCACGTGGGCTCAGGAATACTTCAGAAAACCATTGTCAGTTAACACCGTTCATTGCTACATCTACAAATGCAAATTGAAACTCTACCATGCAAAGCGAAAGCCATATATCAACAACTCCCAGAAATGCCGCCGGTTTCTCTGGGCCCGAGCTCATCTGGACTGGCGCAATGTGGAAAAGTGTCCTGTGGTCTGACGAGTTCACATTTCAAATTGTTTTTGGAAATCAACGACGTCGTGTTCTCCGGGCCAAAGAGGAAAAGGACCATCCGGATAGTTATCAGCGCAAAGTTCAAAAGCCATCAACTGTGATGGTATGGGGGTGTGTTAGTGCCCAGGGCAGGGGTAACTTGCAGATCTGTGATGGTATGGGGGTGTGTTAGTGCCCAGGGCAGGGGTAACTTGCACATCTGTGATGGTATGGGGGTGTGTTAGTGCCCAGGGCAGGGGTAATTTGCACATCTGTGATGGTATGGGGGTGTGTTAGTGCCCAGGGCAGGGGTAATTTGCACATCTGTGAAGGCACCATTAATGCTGAAAGGTACCTACAGGTTTTGGAGCAACATATGCTGCCATCCAAGCAACATCTTTTTCAGGAACGTCCCTGCTTATTTCAGCAAGACAATGCGAAGCCACATTCTGCACGTGTTACAACAGTGTGACTTCGTAGTAAAAGAGACTAGACTGGCCTGCCTGCAGTCCAGACCTGTCTCCCATTGAAAATGTGTGGTGCATTATGAAGTGCAAAATACGACAACAGACCCCGGACTGTTGAGCAACTGAAGTTGTACATCAAGCAAGAATGGAAAATAATTCCACCTACACAGCTTCAACAATTAGTGTCCTCAGTTTCCAAACGCTTACTGAGTGTTGTTAAAAGGAAAGGTGATGTAACACAGTGGTAAACATGCCCCTGTCCCAGCTTTTTTGGAACATGTTGCAGGCATCAAATTTAAAATGAGTGAAAATTTGCTAAATAAATACAGTTTATCAGTTTGAACATTAGATATCTTGTCTTTGTGGTGTATTCAATTGAATATGGGTTGAAAAGGATTTGCAAATCATTGTATTCTGTTTTTATTTATGTTTTACACAACGTCCCAACTTCATTGGAATTGGGGTTGTATATAGTTGGGTACCTGGTGTGTACTGAGAAGTTGATATTTGCCTGGCCCAGAGAGGTTTAAGCCTCCAAAATGATCGTGGAATCTTAGCTTCCTATTCACACCACTGCGCACAACAGTATGATATTGTTTCCACCTGGTTTTTAAGTATTAAATCAGTCTGGGCCAGAGCCTATATAGTTTTCTATATAGTTGGGTACCTGGTGTGTACTAAGAAGAGGAGGCCCAGAGCGGTTCAGGCCTCCAAAATAACATGGCAGCTGATTTAAAAACTAATATGCAATATCTTAACATGCTGTGTTTCTGTCCGATGTTTAGGGTATTAAATCAATCTAGATCAACACAATTTCATTTTTTTTCTATAGTGAGACACCTCATGTGTACTGAGACATTTATATTTGCCTGGCCCAGAGAGTTTTAAGCCTCCAACATTATCTTTAAGCCTCCATGGAACATGAATCTTAAATAAAACATATCTCCAGAATTATTTTTGTCACCTAATTGATACTGGACTAGGCAGATAACGTCTCAGTACTCATCAGGTACTGACTAATTGATTGACATAATGAACAGTCAAGACACCAAGATTTAATACAATAGGATATTGTTAAGATGTTGCAGACATTCATTTGAAATCCATTATTTCAAATGAATGTCTTAACAACATCTAAAAAAATTATTTTCTATTTTTTGCCCTGAGTACTCCGAGCCGGTAAAGGGGGATCAGCTAAAGAGTACTCAGGGTGACACGTGTGTAATGTTCATTGGTTGTCTGTGTTGGCTCTGTGGTATTTAAGTTCTGTTTTGTTTCACATTCTCTGTCGGGTCATTGTACGTCATGTGTATTTTCATGTTTATGTCTGTGCTTGCATTTGCCACGTCCACATTCCTATATCGGCCATTGTGCCAGGTTTCTGTTCTGTTTTGTTTTCTGTTTAAATAAAGTTTTCCAAGTCAAGACATGGCTGCTCCCTGGACTTACTCTCCATCATGGGTTAACAGGGCAAACCGTGACACTTATGTTGGGCTGCATTAGTCCTGCTGGTGTTGGGGAGCTGCATTTTACTGATGGCGTCATGAACTCACAGATGTGCAGCTCTATACTGAAAGACAAGATGCTACTATGCCCTTGGTCGTCATGCACTTGTCCAACACGGCAATGATCCAAAACACACATCTAAAGTTAATACATTTCTGAAGAAGAACAGAGTGAAGGTGATTGAATGGACAAGCATGACTCCTGATTTGAAGCCAATCGATCAGCTCTAAAACAGGCCGTTCTTCAATAAAAAAAAAAAACTAAAACGTTGCCATCTTGTTTATTCCATGACTAGATCTGTTCATTCCATGGTGCTGTGCTTAAAAATCACAGTGGTCATACAAAATACTAGATGTAATAGTTTTTGTTGCGGGGTGTATTAACTAATTTGAGTAAAAATGTGTGACCCAAGTTATATTTTTAACCTTAATTTTATATTATGGAGTTACACAAATGTTTTAATGTTCATTGAGCTATTGATTAAAATCTTACTTTTCAAAGGAGGTATACTCATATATGCTGAGCACTGTATATCTATAAGCTTTGACATTAGGAAAAACATCACATTTTAGTAGATTTCAAAACAATAACATTTATTCACATGTAAATAACAAAATAAACTAACTTTATACTATTAATGATCAACTATTTACAATATATATACAGTAGCACACCTTCAATGTGTCATGTCTTCCAATACAGTCCAGATATCACACTGGATCTGCAACCATAAACGATTATATTAATGGGTGTTTTGCGCTATATAAATACTCCCTTACAATCAATAGATCATGTTTGTAGCATTATCATTGCTTTCATTCATTCTTTCTGTCTTTACAATCTTGGAAACCGATTTATTTTCTTTGCAAGACAAATTAGCAATAAGTTGGCAATTAATGTTCTTCAGAAACACACCCAGTCAGTGTGGGTTCCCCGTCATGGATTCTTCTGGTCTGGTTCTGCACTTTTCTCTCCGCAGTAACAACAGAGTTCATCAAGATCATGTGATCAGAATGAGATCATTATTAAGATCAGGCTTGGGATTATATATTCAAATGACTGTCACGACCCAGTCCCGTGATGAGTGAGATGTATAGTGAAGCAGGAGCCGGACCTGGTAGCTGAGCAGGATCAGGGCTGCCTGGAGTAGAGTCTGGTAGCTGGGCAGGAACTGGATCAGTTGAAGCAGGAGTCGGATCGTCAGGAGCAGGAACTGGACCCCCTGGAGCAGAAACTGGACCCCTGGAACAGAAGCTGGACCCCCTGGAACAGGAGCTGGACCCCCTAGAACAGGAACTAGATCCCCTGGAGCAGGAGCTGGACCTCCTGGAGCAGAAGTTGGACCCCCTGGAGCAGAAGTTGGACCCCCTGGAACAGAAGCTGGACCCCCTGGAGCAGAAGCTGGACCCCCTGGAGCAGGAACTGGACCCCTGGAACAGGAGCTGGACCCCCTGGAGCAGGAGCTGGACCCTCTGGAGCAGAAGCTGGACCCCTGGAACAGGAGCTGGACCCCCTGGAACAGGAGCTGGACCCCCTAGAACAGGAACTAGATCCCCTGGAGCAGGAGCTGGAACTCCTGGAGCAGAAGTTGGACGCCCTGGAGCAGGAGCTGGACCCCCTGGAGCAGGAGCTGGACCCCCTGGAGCGGAAGCTGGACCCCCTGGATCAGGAAATGGACCCCCTGGAGCAGGAGCCGGACCCCCTGGAGCAGGAGCCGGACCCCATGGAACAGAAGTCATACCCCCTGGAGCAGGAGCTGGACCACCTGGAGCAGGAGCTGGACCCCCTGGAGCAGGAACTGGACCCCCTGGAACAGGAGCTGGACCCCCTGGAGCAGGAGCTGGACCCACTGGGGCAGGTGATTGAGTCTTGACTGGGGTTGAGTCTGGACCACTCCGCTCGGAGGCCAGCGGTGGAGTTGAGTCTGGACCGCTCGGCTCGGAAACCAGCGGCAAAGTTGAGGTGAGGCCGCTTGGTTCAAGAACCAGTGGTGGGGTTGAGTCTGGACCGCTCGGCTCGGAAACCAGCGGTGGAGTAGAGGAGAGACCGCCTGGAGTGATAGTGAACTCGGTGGAAAGATCCGAAAAACAAACCGAAGGGAGTATAGTTTTGGTATGTATGTAAGTAAGGTCGGTGGGAGTAACTAAAGTCGGGTTGGGGTTGGTCAATGGTGAACTGTGATGACTAGAGCTATGTGTTTATATTTTGGGTGACAGGTGTAAAAGTGATAGTTAAGTTTAGGTTCGATTATCTCATCCAAATTATTGGTAGAGGAAGGTGAATGAGTTCATTACGGATTCTGGGTTCTAATCCATCGCGGTATGCATATAAAATTATCTCCCCACTCCATATGTCTCTCTCCAGCAGGTAACGGAACTCCTCCGCATATTCACTCACAGATCGATTGTCTTGATAGAGACAAAAAATTCCAGGTAAAGAGATCTTGTTGGAGGAGTCGACTGGAATGACGGTCTCAGGCAGGGAAGTAAGAGCATGCTCTCCGGTCTCCTCGCGAGGAATTCAGTCCACGCTTGCCTTCTTACCTCTTGTCTTCCGTCTCCGATTTCTCCGTCGCCGAGAAGGCGAGGGAGAGGTTGAGGCTATGTCGTTTGGAGTCTGCTGAACTGGCGGTTCAGTCGATTCATAGATCCGGCCTGAATGGCAGTACTCCCTCTTTGAACCCACGGGTGGGGATTCCCCAAGTGGTCTCCAAGGCCGTCCATCCCAGTCAAATAGACAGTCCTCGTTGTCCGAGCCTCCAGAGGGGTACTCCCCTGGGGTTTCCCATGGTCGTTCGCACCAGTAGAATTGAGATTCATCCTCACTGATGTACTCAATGTCGTCCCACCTCGTAGAGAAGGATTCCACGGATAAGATCCGTGGGTCCACAGCGCATCTCGAATGACAGGAGCATCCTGTCACGACCCGGTCCCGTGATGAGTGAGATGTATAGAGAGCACCAACGCGGACATCCATACTCTTTCTTAGGGTATATTTACAAAGTAAGTAATACAACATAACCAGCACGCGGCCTGATAATAACACAGGACAGGATAATTTTAAATATTGTGATTGTATGCTCCCGTGAGGAGGAACTGAAAGTGGAGACTAAATAGTGAGGGACATGACAAGGGAACCAATAGGAAACGGCTAATCACAGGAGAATAGACAACACAGGTGACAGAGGGACTTAACTAATGATAACATACAGGTGGAGCAGTTCAGAGTTCATCGAGGATCCGACAGTCGAATGGTGACCCTTAGTGGTCACAGGAGGGAACTGCCTCTGATAGACCACGGACACAGGTTGTGACCATGACAATGACAAAAAACAGTAATCATATTACATTAGTTACTAAAGAAAAAATATGTAATCTGATTATTTATATTTAAAAAAGAGGATTGCTAGAAGGGATAGTCAGATAATGGATGGATTAATTTTTTTAATTTGATGGATTTTTTATTGTATTTATTTATTCAGTTTGTAGAGCTAAAGAGTACAAGTAAATTGAATCATATTGCTATTTCTATTGTGTTGTCTTAATTTGCATATTTCATTGAAGTAATCAAAATATAATGGAAAGTAACAATTATATTGCTTTAATATAATGATACTTGCACCACGTTACTGTCTTCATTTTTCACCAGGTAACTGACTAAGATGACAACATATTGTTTATATAAATGCTTTTATATTCTTGTGATGTGCAATCAGTTCAGTTTTTAAAAAATGAATGCTACTTTAATATGAAAATATACCTGTCTCCTTTAGCAGTTTGATAGCCATTTCATTCCTCTGATTTTGAAGTGGAGATTAGAGGCTCCTCTGCCAGAATTTTTTAAGAAATACAATAATAAATGAAAAGGGAAGTGAATGTGATCCTGCTTTCAGAACAAACATGCCACATGAAACCTGCCTCCCATCTGAAAACCCGACTCCCACGCTTCCTCATAAATGCCCTAAAAAGTAATGAAAAGGTGACATTTAAGATCATAAATATTTTTGGAATTTACATAGATTTTTTAGCAGTTTTAAATTAACTGAAAAAGTACCCTGTGGACTCCAGGCATGTTTTAAGCTTTGATGATGCGTGTCCTCGAGAATCCAGCACCAGGCTCCTCCTCTCATTTGGAAAGATTGTCTATATTTGACAACACGGTTACTGTACAACAGACACAATTTGTGAGCCTGAATACGCACTACACATATTTGTTCTTACTGTCAATATCTAATGGCCAGGTTCATGAACAGCACCCAGAAATACATGATGGTTGTCACGTTTTGCTCCGTGATCGTGGCAGGGAAAAACAGGGAACCAGAGTAGAGGGTCACGGTACGGGAGAAAACGGGGTTTATTTATAAAACAGGAAAACAAAACACAGCATGAGGGCTGAAAACAGGGATAACAGAAAGA
>JBBJLR010016345.1:0-13396 GCA_037577145.1 Brachypetersius gabonensis
TGTGTGTGTGTGTGTGTGTGTGTGTGTGTGTGTGTGTGTGTGTGTGTGTGTGTGTGTGTGTGTGTGTGTGTCTGGGAGGGACAGAGGGATTTTTAAATCAAAATTGGTGCTTACAGCGCCTATCTATTGCTAAATACTAAGAGCTAATACCAATAAACAGGACACACGATGGACTGCAAAAAAAGGAAGACTTCAGAAAAAAACAGGAAATTATGTCAGTCACTATAGTAACAGAACTAGCCTGATCTCTGATCATTTGCTCTGCAGAACAAACGTGGCTTAGGTCAGACCAGCAGAGACAACACCCATGACTGCGATGTCGACAGGAATAGGACACAGCCTCGCAGTTTGGCGGGAAACAGATTGTTGGTAAGTACCTTCTTATTGTAATTAAAGTTTTGCTGGAGGAAAATGAAGTTAGTAAAACAAAATAATATTTAATATACCATAAGCTTATTTATTGCTTTGTTGCTCCTGAACATGAATATGTTCTGAGGTAACAAAACTGCTTGAAAATTTAGTTATATTTGCAACACTGTATTCTGTTCACTGTTATCATTTAATATAATATGTAGCATGACTAGAAAGGGGGAAATGTTCCACAGATTGGCTCAGCCTGTCTCAGACTAGCACATGTACAAATACCAGTTTCTGACTGTCAATACAGCTGTAGTTCATCAGTAGTTAAAATATGTCTCCACATGATGTTGTAGTTATTACGCAATCACCACTGCCCTTATAGACATGTTGTACCATTAAAGCTTAAAAGATTTTAGTGTGTGGCAAGCTCTGTCTTTCTGTTGCTTACAAGCTGAAGCACTGATCTTAGAGTGGGTGTAGGTTTCTGAGGTACAGGTGGCAGCACAGGAAGCACGTTTCATTTAACCTCAAATCTGCTAGAGCGAGCTTGGATTGTGTCGGGAGCAGGACTCATTGTGTCTAGTCTCTGATGACTGAGATGGAATTTCCTTACCCTACATCCCTATTGTACTGTAGACTTCCTTTACAGCTCGGGCAGTAATGACATTTGGAGACTATGGGTCCAGCACTACTGCAAGTGTGTTATACTTTTCATTTTTTCCATTAACCACACTGGCCTCCTCTGTCAAAAAAAAAAGGCTCATTATACTTCCTCAGTGAAACCAGGCCCCATGTGTAACATTTGATATTGCGAACGTCTGTTTATGCCACAGTTACTGTCACTTCTGCATTTGCTTTTACAGATCCACAGCCTTTCCAAACTGATCTCATGGCCATGATGACAACTCCCAACAACACTGGCAACCATGAGTATGCTAACAACTGCACCAACCTGTATGACCATCGTGGGTGGACGCAGGTGCTCCTGCCCGTGGTTTACACCATGGTCTTCATTGTGGGCCTCTCTGGCAATGCCTTGGCTCTACATGTGATTCGAGAAAACATGAAGAAGATCAACTCTACCACAATCTACTCTGCCAACCTGGTGGTGTCCGACGTCCTGTTCGCGCTTGCGGTTCTGTTCCGTGTGCCCTACTATGCGATGGGATTCCACTGGCCACTGGGCGAAGGTCTCTGCAAGGCCACTGCTCTGCTGTTCTACATCAACATGTATGCCGGTGTCAATTTCATGACCTGCCTGAGTGTGGACCGCTTCATCGCTGTGGTGCTGCCGCTCCGCTTCTCCCGTTTCCGCAGGGTACACAATGTGCGTTATATCTGCGTGGTGGTCTGGGTGGTGGTGATGGTACAGACCCTGCCCCTGCTCTCCATGGACATGACCCATGAGGAGCCTGACCACTACATCACATGTATGGAATACCCCAACTTTGAGCAAGTGGAGGGCTTGCCCTTTATGCTGATTGGTGCGGTTTTCCTGGGCTATGGCATTCCTCTGATCACCATTATTGTATGCTACTCAGCAGTCTGCTTTAAGCTTCGTTTTATGGCCAAGGCCAACCAGCTGACGGACAAATCCCGCCGCACTCACAAGGCCATTGGTATAATCTGCGGTGTCATCCTGGTCTTTGTGGTCTGCTATAGCCCCTATCACATAGACTTACTGCAGTATATGATTAGAAAACTGCAGTACCAGCCTGACTGCGAGGAGCTGCATAAGTTCCAGATATCTCTGCACATTACTGTCTGCCTCATGAACCTCAACTCCTCCCTGGACCCCTTCATCTACTTCTTTGCTTGCAAAGGCTACAAGAAAAAGATTATGAAGCTGCTTAAGAGGCAGGTGAGCATGTCCTTCTCCAGCGTGGTCAGGACTTCCCCAGAGGGCTCTTCTCCAGATGCTACTAGTGGCAACAAAATCCACATGAGCAGCAGAGGCAATAAAGGAGAAAGAACCAGCATAATAACATGTGACTGAAAGAAGCATCACTTTCAGACTGAAATCAGAAATGAAGAGAGCTGAACAGTGGCAATCTTCCATCTTTATCATGATATTACATATACAGTAGCTCAATGTATTATAATTTTCTGTTCCCAGCTTTTCTGTACATATCCATCATGAAACAGTTCTTTAAAATTTGATTGTCATCTGCAATAATATTAATAATAATTTAAAAAGTTTAAGATGAATAAAGCCACGGCTCTTGAGCAAGCGTAAGTGCTGGGTAAACCACGCAACCACTGGGCAACTCAAAGGAAACCGCCAATCCTTTTAATGCTGTTTAAAGTAAGAGCGCCACCTGCTGTCTGACCTCTTTCTGTTAGAGCCGTACAAAGGCGTTAGTAAAAACAGGGAAGTGGATGAATCTACAAGCATACAAACAAATATGTACCACTGTACACACACACACACACACACACACAGTAAAAAAATAAAAAGCTGAGTTAACTTTAAAAGCTAAGTAAAATTAAGCCAATCTGCTGCAAAGCAATTTTGAGTTTACTCAATTTCCGTTGATTAAAGTTAGACAAAATCATTGTAGAAAGTTGATTGAAACTGCTGGTTTAAGTTAGGTATACCTCCCTCAGTAAGTGCATCTAACCTTCCCCAGTAAGTACATCTAACTAGTCATCATGAGTGTATTTCAAGTTAAAAAAGGGGGTTGAGTGAACTTTAGCAAACAAATAGGGACAACTACAGACCTGAAGTTCAGTAGAGTCAAAAAAGCTTTGCAGCTGGTTGCCTTAAATTTTTAAGTTGGTTCAACTTAAATTACGTCTTTTAATTTTAATTTACGGCTTTAAATTTTGCATCCAGACTTCACAGTATGCCTTACACGTAAAAAATCAAATACAGAGATTGCAAACCGCACTGTAAACACGATACAAAAGACTGTCATTTTCACAGAAACATATTTATTTGAAAATTCTGCCACAAGCAACATTTTCTGTCAGCATGAAATGCAAAAATTCGACTCAGATAGTTCGACTCAGTCGTCCAAAAAATAAATAAATAAAAATAAATAAACATAAAACATAATTACATTTAAATAAAAAAAAGGCAAAAAGAGAGGTCACAGATATACTAAGCATTACGTGTATTGTTTGTGTATTTTGCATACATCGCCACAGCAGTGCGGCAGCACCCACAGCAACCCCTGTTTACTTATGTTTGCAAAAAAGCTAGGCTTGTCTAAGTCATTATGTTTATTGCAAACCAGGGTTAAGGGTTATTCACTTACTTTTGAGCCTGGATCACAGCTTTTGGCTCTCAGCTTGTTGATCTGAGACTCTGCGGTGTCAGCCCTCTCCTCTGCCTCCTCCAGCTTATGCTACAACTTGCTGAACTTTCCAAGGTTGCTGTTAGCTTGCTCCTCCTGAAAAACATTAAAATACATTATTCTGGAAAACCCATGTCTTAACTCGGATACATACTGACATCAGACAGATACCATAGATTTGAACACCAAGAAATATTTAAAGTTAAGTTCTTTGTTACTTTGTTACTAAGTTGACTACACTTTAATGACCAAATGAAAAAGGTCAGTATAAATTAATCAAAAATGTACTGAAACCTCATTATAAAAGACTAACTCATACACTATCACCCCCTCCCCTGGTTATATGAATAAGAAGGTTCTGTTTTCAGCATAAGCCTAACATAATTGTGAAAGTGATTGTGTACTTATGTTCACTTACCGCCTCCTCAGCAGATCTCTTGTAGGATTTGACCTTTAGCTGCAGTTTGTCCACTGAGTCCTGCAGGCGAGCTAGATTCTTGTGATCTTCCTCAGACTGAAAAGACAGCAATGAACCACAAAATTAGAGATGCTGACTTTTGCCTTGCATTTGCCCCAATATAAACAATGTTCAGTGGTTGCAAATATTATTAGGCCAGCGCATGTTACTGTAAAAATCTAAGAATAAAGGAAATATTAAAGATAGATAAAAAAAAAACAAAGTGTATTCTGCAATATTACGAATTAAATCTCTACATCATTTGCATTTATGGAAATTGTTAAAGATATTTTTTAAAGAGAAAAATATTTCTGGCATTTGGATTTTTTTAGAAAGGAGGAAAATATATTTCTTCCAGACTTATGTGTTTACCTGGTAGGTTAGTCCTTTACAGTTTTTCTCCGTTGGTTTGGCTCATTTCTTGAAACAGAAATTACATTCTTAAAACTATAAGGTCATTTGGCCAAACAGTCTTACAGTTCTGCGCAACATTACAGCTCACCAGCAAAAGCTCATATATCTCCCAAAACTGTTTACACATGCTTCAAAACTAGATTCCTTTCCCATATATAGAGTCAGTACCATCAAAATTGTAAAGATCTTTCTCAATTGCTTTGGCTCATTTGCATTCACTTAGTGCTTTTGCCAAAATAACCTTGATGGTTCAGCACAACACCATGGATCCCCTGCAGAAGCTCATATCTCTCCTAAAACACTTCATCCATGCGTCAAAACTAAATTCCTTTCTTATATAAATTGTCAGTTCCCCCAAAATGCATCGTCACTTTGGCATTGTGTAAGCACTGCAAGTCAAAATGCCTAGATGTTTTGTCACTATGGCAGAGGTCTAGCTAACAGAATACAATTATATATAAAACTGAAAAAAGGGGTTTTACAGTAAGAACAGCCTCCAAAGTTTGACATTACACACACTACACTCATACTGTCAAGAAAACTGTAACCAATTTCAATTCACACGCAAACTTCCATACAGTAGAGGACATAAAAAGAAAATGTATACAGTTCTGTACACGAACAAAATATAAACACAAACAAAAAACAAGAAAAATTATATCCAGCCTACAGTTCTGTAATGAATAAAGTTTCACAACAACAGTAACCCTTTCACCTGTCGTCACCCTCCCTCTCCTAGCCCAAACTCATCCTCCTGGACATCCATGTGCTGCTCTCTGTTTGGCTATAGATGTTTGTCCACATCGCAGCGTATAATTTCCCTTGCGATGCAGCGAGGGAAGAAACGGCCTGAATGTCTCAACCATCCCCTACTGATCCCCTGTGATGTCCGCGCACGCAGCATCCACTGCATGGAGCAGGGACCTCTGGTCTTTAGCCCGATGTTCATACACTCTCCACCTCCAAGCGAAAACAACCTTCTCAATCAGATTGAGGAGAGTGTGGTGGTAGTAGCTCCATGAGCATCCAGGCCCTGATGAGCGGGCGACGGTGGAAATTCATATTGTCCCACAAGATCACATCGTTTCGTAGGTGAGGCCCTTTGAGACCACTCTCATTTTCTGGGGCCAGGCTAGTATAAAGTGGAGCATTTGAGTGTTGTATGGGTCTAAAAAGGGAATGTGCGTGGCCACACCATTCTCCGATTTGGCAACACACATTGTTAAATTACCCCCTCGCCAATGATGTTACAGCCACGTCTGCGGCCCTTGGCTAGGTTGAAACCAATCTCATCGACAAACACAAGGATGTGAGATGTTTCATTCCCTTCTAATGCCATTATTCTCTACAATAGAGTAAAAAAATCTAATAAGTCATATAGAGGAGTCATACACAACAGTAATAGAAAACTACATAGGATTGTTCTATGTTCTCCTCCATAAGTTCAATATAGCCTACTACTGGCCACTACTCCAGTGATTCCAAACCTGAGGTACAGGCCTATGCAGAGGTACTGCAGGGAGTATTTGACACAAAGAGGAGAGAGAAATCCTGAAGACAGTTTTCTGTTGCAGTTTTTAGGCACAATTCTGTAGTTAGATAATAGACAACCAATTACTGACTTACATGCACATACTGGTACTGCAGCTCTTTCACTCTGTCAGAGTTCCTCTCAAATGGTACCCTGTAAATCTGGAAGTTGCCCTTGTTCATTTACTTGGCGAGGTTCCTCCATGTTCATACTGCAAATGGTACTGGCCAAGCTCTATATATACATGTTTGGCAGCATTCACAACCACAGACAGCACCTGTAACTAAAATGGTTGGTTGGTTCTGAGATGTGGGAGATTCCTCCTTTGTTAGTCAAGTTCTAATTTCTTCTGACTGTCAATTACTGTCAAGAATTTATCAAATGTTCCATGAAAATTCATATATGGTGATCATGGTATTATGTTCGTAACTAATTAATTTTTAGCACTGTAGGCTGGATATAATTTTTCTTGTTTTTTGTTTGTGTTTATATTCTGTTCGTGTACAGAACTGTATACATTTTCTTTTTATGTCCTCTACTGTATGGAAGTTTGTGTGTGAATTAAAAATGGTTATAGTTTTCTTGACAGTATGAGTGTAGTGTGTAATGTCAAACTTTGGAGGCTGTTCTTACTGTAAAACCCCTTTTTTCAGTTTTATATATAATTGTATTCTGTTAGCTAGACCTCTGCCATAGTGACAAAACATCTAGGCATTTTGACTTGCAGTGCTTACACAATGCCAAAGTGACGATGCATTTTGGGGGAACTGACAATTTATATAAGAAAGGAATTTAGTTTTGACGCATGGATGAACTGTTTTAGGAGAGATATGAGCTTCTGCAGGGGATCCATGGTGTTGTGCTGAACCATCCAGGTTATTTTGGCAAAAGCACTAAGTGAATGCAAATGAGCCAAAGCTATTGAGAAAGATCTTGTAAAATAGCACTTCTTTAATGAACTGCATTATAAATGTTGCCACCAGGGGGCAACGTGGCGGCTTCCCATCAGTAGTGCCATACTGCCCTCTTGTGGCAGTATCTATATTACAGTCCATTGAAGAAATATGTCATTTCGTAAAATGTTAAAGTGTTCTAATATGTCAGACCCCAGCAGATGACATTGTGGCCAAATCCATCTGTTGTTTGTGCACGTGACAGACTGCTTCAGTTGGGTGAATAGGTTAAATGCAGAGAACACATTTCTTCAAAGGGCTCAAAATATAGATACTAACACAAGAGGGCACTGTGGCACAACTGGTTGCAAGGCGCCACATTGCCCCCTGGTGGCAACATTTATAATACAGTACGTTAAAGAAGTCTGTCGTAAAATAACAGGCTTCTTTAAAGGACAGTAAATATGGATTTTACCACAAGATGGCAATGTGGTGCCGGACCTTAAGAGGACGGTCTTCAAGAAACACTGCCACCTATCTAATTGATTTCAAAGAGCATTTTAAGGGGGAAACAGGGAAACTGAATTGCCCGGGAAACACCGCCATGAAAATATCTAAATAGCTGTCTGAGCTCGTTGGAAAACATCATCACATTCCTTAGAATAGCCTTTTCAAAAAACAACGTAACATTTCACATTAAATAGTTGTTTATTTTATTTTGGTTATTTTCGATGATAAAACTAGAACCAAGATTACCTGAACTGCATCTAAAATGCAGTTGACGAGGGGAAACTCAAAATGCCTCAAAAAAACCTGCAAAATGCCGCGGAAACAGACTGCGCATGCGCAATGACCGGAAGTGAAAAAGTTGAACCAAAAACTTTAAATATCATGTTTACCCAATTTAACTATTTATGTTCATTGGACAAAATAGTAGTAAACATGAAGTAAAATTTTTTTTATAAGTAAACTCAACACCATGCTTGAAAAATTGTCCACCTAACTAATACATGTGCACGTGTTTGTGTGTGGTGTGTGTGTGGTGTGTGTGGTGTGTGTGTGGAAATGAGGTCTGGAGCCACCATTTCTTTATTTATATTTATATAACTCCTAAGAGCTATTGTATCCCTTGTAGAAAGGAACTGTAAAATGCTCAATACAATGCAGTTACAGAAAAATTCTGAAGAGGGCAGTATGCTGTCATCACAGCAGGTTGCCCATTGTTTCATCCCTTATTTCTACTCTAATATTTTGACCAGCTGTAGAAAATGCATCACAGCATATTTATTTCATGCACATTTTCTCTGTGATCCTTCCAGCAGGCGCAGTGTAAAAATCCCCACTGAGATAATTATCTAATTCAATGGTGACATGAAATAGAGTAATAAGGATAGATAGATAGTAATACAGTTATATAGTAATACTAAAAGTGATTGTAAAATAGTGATAATAATGCCCCGATCTAAACCAGTCAGATAAAAAATGTAATAAGGTGTGAGCATCCCTATTCTGGTGTTTTAAGCATTCAAATGTTTAAGTTTGCAGGATGAGAGCTTGCCATATTTCCTCTGCGCATTCCCCATGAGCCCCACACATAAAAATTTACTGTCAATGGCACAAAAAATGGGAGTTCAACTCAATGCATTTGGAAATATCACACCTTTGATGTAAGTTGAAACACACACTAGCCTAAGCCATTAATCAGAACACAGTTGTAAAATCATAATCTAGAACATAAATACTAAGCCACAGAAAAAGAAAAAGGACACAAATGCACTGTATTGTACTGCAATAACAGAAATAAATGACAAAAACACGTGTGATGAACCAGGTTTTAATCTGATGAACCGCTTTGCTCCTGTGTGTACAGATCTATGCTTATGAACAGAACCCTGAGCAGGATATGACTCGTTGTAGTTTGGCATTAGCATCTGCATGAGCCTTGGGCCTGAACATACACCAGACCAACCTGCATGATCTGGATATGTTGCAGATCTCAAAATGTCAATCATATGAAAATGAAGCCTTGGATCTTGACTAATACAGATGTCTAATCCAAGCATTTCTTGAAATATCTAATAGGATTAGAACAGAGAGAAAGACAAAACCCCTGTGTACTGTGTCCTGTAATTGACCTCTCCTTGCAAAAAAGGCTGATGTCTTCAATCTAGATGGGGAAGTGTGAATAAACAACACATGGCAGGTTGGTAGGGCAGGTGTGAATAGCTCAGCATTAGTAAGTCAAAGAGCCAAGGCATAGTCTTGTTCTCATCCTCTCTTGCTATTCACTTTGTGTTTACTGTTTTGTAATCTGTCCACTATCTTATTCATCAGAAGAGGGATTTAGAAGAAAGCCAGTGAGAGAAAGTTAACAATGATTTGGTTAAGAGATAAGAAAGGAACTGTACTGGTTAGTGTGACCTAGACATGCCTGCTCCACACAAGGGGAAAGTACAAGCACTTTCATTTCTTTAAAAAGCTAACGGTATTTTCTTTCAATTTCAGGTCTTTCCCCTTATGTCGCAAATCAGATTTGCTACATTTGCACTTAAGCTCCAAAATAAGATCATGACCACAGCAATAAGAGTAGAAGTGTTGCTGCTGTTTTGGGTCAGTCCTATGACCAGCATAGCACTGGTGCATTTATGTGTGCATTTTCAGTAACACACTTTATTTTGATGGTCCTTAATAGATTCTATACAGGTCTTTTAACTAATAACAAACTATCTAGTGAAACTAGTGAATTTGGTGTAGATTCAGGAATATGATTTTTTTTGGGGGGGGTATAAGATTAGGGTTAGGGTTATGGTTAGGGTAGGGTTTTGGGTTAGATATAATTAAATCTTTAATCCTCATGTTATGTTAAAAATTATTAACATCCTTTATGCTTGGGGTCTATTTGACCCCAGCCATTTAAATCTTCAGAATACATATTTTTCTGTTGACTACCTAAATAGTGCTTTAAATAAAACATACATGTTTACCTCTCCATATGTCATGTGAATTATCAGGTGTTCTCGCAAATATACAGGTATGATTATGTTAGTTTTGTTAGGTTCATGGCAGAGGAGAACGTTCTTTGAAAATTATAGAATTGCTTATTACAGTGCCTTCAGTATGTTTTAGGCAGCTAAACATGCGTGGATACAAATTGAGCCCATATAACACTGATGGGTAAAAACATGTACCGGCCATCATTATGTCAATTTTGTGTTCATCCAGTCAGTTGTCCCCATTAAATAAGAAAAAGTGACAAAAAATGACACCTTTTTATTTAGATACATTAAACACGGAATAGAGTTAAAATGACTCCAAAGATAATAATCAAGTTAATAGAATCTTTTAAATTAATGTACATTTACAGTAGTTGAATGTCAGTTAAACACAAGCTGAGTATCTAAAAAGCATCTGCTGTGGACATTCCAAATAAAGTATTACTGTATATACAAATGTCAAGCATGTTCTTAATTCAAAGGCACTTTGCTTTACCTAAATAGCAATTGTATTGTAATTAAGGTGCTGTTGGTCTAACATTGCTGCCATATCATCACCACATCATTTTTTATATACACCAGCTGCCTTTTACATTGTCTGAACAGAGAGGACAAAACTGAAGTAAAAATTCTAATTTGGGGACCCCTCTCGATATCGTTCTTCCGGGGGGGCAAATGCCCCATAAAGTGGAACTTTTTAGGTGGAACGAAACCGATTGTTACTGAGAAATGGCCTTTGAAAATGAAATGAAAGCCACGCAGTTCTTCAGTTTTCTTTGTCTGAGAGAAAGTGTAGGGATGTGTGCTGTTCTTTGCAGTCAACAACAGAACACTTCATGTGTGACTTGCCTCTGCATGTCGGCATAGTGCTCGGCTTCTCCGTGTTCGTAAAACTAATCTAATGGGTGTGGTCTCAACAGATGAGGGGTGGTTCTATGCAAATTCTATGCAAATTGGCCCAGTATGACCTCGCACTGGGCCCTCTGTCTAAACGGCATGTCTTAAAAGGGACCAAAACTGTGAAGAATGAAGCTCGTGATATATTTTATGTCAGAGTGATTTTGTGAAAATAACTCAATGAACATGTTTTATATGGCCCATAGATCTATAATAACTAAAGAGAGTTTTGCATAATATGTCCCTTTTAAACAATGCTAAGGTGCGCCACTGAGAGGACTAATGTAGACTCTTTATTGACTGGGCATGCTATGGCATGGGTCACCTCATCTGGGAGAATCGGCTGGATCTGTGAGCGAGGAATTAAAGGACCAGTTGGCCCACTGTAAATCAGTGTTCACTCTCAAAAACATATGCACCAAGGGGTCTGAGTCGGTTTCTAAGATGAGCTGAGCCCTTAAAACCTTCTGGGGATGCCCCACAATCCATGCAGTTGGTCCACACATGGCTAATCTCCCCAGGAGTGGGAGGCCTGCCAGAGCTGTAGTGTATATACTGCAAAGCCCCAGACAGCCTTCTTCCCACCTGCCCTCACCATCAGGGAAATGGACCAGCCTGTTGCAGTAATTGGAGATCCATGGTAGGGCTCTGTTTCACTCCCCAACCCTCCAGGGTTTTTCTCGCATCTTCCATGACCCTGAGCCCTGATCGTGAGACCTTTATTTGACTTGAGGGCAGTGGGCCATTTCATCAATGCCACCTTGGTGACCTGACTGAGGATACCACTGGTGCAGTTGGACAACCCACTGCTCCTCTGCTCCACTCATGGCTGCTCCCTGGAAGGTGGGATGGTATCCCAGCAGACCCACAAGCTCCTTCAAGTGGGGCAAAATATTGGCCTCTGTCTGATGGAACAGACATGAGAGTGTCTCTGAGGGGAGCCTCTATATCCCCACCTCAGTCAGGTCTCAGGTTGTTCTACTGCTCACAGTAGATTCCCCATTACTTTTGTAGGCTCTGTTCTTGGGTCCTTTCTAAAAATCACAGGTCATTACAGCCTAACCATGAAAATCATGACAAATTCACTGAATTGAGACTGCAGTGTTGTCAGTGCAAACATTAAAAACTGGTAAATGTTTAGAACATCCAGAAAACAGAAATTAAGTTTCCTTAGTCATTCCATGTTAAATTTAAAAAGTCTAAGAATGCAGTCACTTTTTACACTTTCAGAAGAAAACGTTTTAAGTATATTGTCATACTAAATACAAATGCAATCTCTTTAAGAAACACCATCTTTATCTTTTTCAATCAATGCATGGTGTGCAGCAAGCATATGAACTATAAAGAAAAACTTCTGTAGAAACACTGAAGTCTAAGTAGATTGATAAATCAATGTAATGAGCAAGTTATTTATCTGAAGGATGATTGAATTGAACAGTGTCCTTATTAGTAATGAACTGAAGAGGTACTGGACGTGCACATGAGTTTTGTGACATATCACGGGTCATTAACTGAAAAACACATAGAAATACAGTAGAACCCCACTTAAACAAGGTACAGCAATCGCGTTTTCAGTACGGTGGAAACTGCGTCCTTTAATTTTGTAACATAAATATTAACATAAATTCAGCCACATTTTCATATGAAAAAAGAACCATAAATGTTTTGATACTGTCCATAGAACACAAAGAAAGTGCATCTTGGGATTTTGAAATACGGCTGTATGAAGAGGCGGGAGAACGCTATTTATTTCTCCTTGCTGCTGATTGGATGCTGCCTCTTGAAAATTCTGTTTAACTAATTGTTCACTTAGATTACACAGGTCAACAGGGCAAGATAGTCAGAGATAAGTTTATGTGGGTTTTGTAGTGTTTTCATGCTGATTTCAAATCTGTATTTAGTTTTTCCCACACGCACAGTTTTTGTGATGAAGCTTATTATATATTGCATAATAAGTTGGTATAATTAGTGATATAATAATGATATGCTGAGTGCTTTTGAAGGAACAGTGGTAGCTGTCTGACACTGATCATTATATCTATAACACTGTGTGGCCTGTCTGAGTTCGCACTGAAAATATCAAAACATTTACGTGATTGGTGCCTGCAGTTGAATAAAAAAACGCATGCAAGTCTATTGCAAATCTAATATTACTCATAATTCAAAAAGATCTGAAATCAGCATGAAAAACCTATTTAGAAAAGTGGGTTTCTGTTGATTACAAAAACTATTTTTTGTTGATCTATGTTATGAGTAGTCCTGCTGGAGGGATTATTGAGGCAATGGATTAAAGAAATGAAGCAAAAAACAGAACTTCTTTCAAATGATCAGCACATTTGTATGACAGAAATAATATGAAATAACTTGTGAAAATAGAAAATATGAAAATAGTCTTTAAAAAAAACCAATGCTAAGCTTTTAGAATTCTATGATTCTAGAGTTTAACTGCTAGTCCCTCAAGGTAATTGTTGCATCTTATAATCAGTGTTGTGCAAGTTACTTCCAAACTGTAATACATTACAGATTACTTATTACTGTCATTTAAAAGTAAT
>JBBJLR010016383.1:0-13395 GCA_037577145.1 Brachypetersius gabonensis
ATTACATTTCTGAGACAGTAATATTGTAAGGTAAGGGATTACTTTTAAATGACAGTAATAAGTAATCTGTAATGTATAACAGTTTGGAAGTAACTTGCACAACACTGGTTATAGTGTATATAAAATATAATGTAAACCCTAAGTTTTTTGACACTTTTGATGTCATTTTAAACTAAGTTTAATGCATTACCTTTAAAGAAAATGTAAAGGTAAACCGGTATGCAAAATTAAATTCCCCGCCGAAATATGTATTGAAACAACATACCATTTATGAAACTGCCTCAAAGTGCCTGACAGGCCTTGGACCTCCGAGGGTAACCCCAACCCGATACTCTGGAGCTCAGACAATAAACGACAAGACCCTGTGACCCTGCAGTGGCAAACAAACACTGCGGGACCCACAGTGGAGTCCGAAACAGACTGAAGAAAATAGCACATCGACCTCCACTGCCTAGTATTCAGCTCACTATTGTCAACGGTATGGCACTGTCTGAATTACATGATGTTCTTGGTGCAACGCAAAATAAAAATTCGGGCAAAGCATCCATCATCAATGGGGACTTTAACAAAGTGAACTTTAGACAAGTCATGCCAAACTTACTTCAACACATCACACGATCAAACAGAGACGCAAACACTTAGGACCACTGAGGGCTGTGCAAAACCTCCTTTATCTTAAACCTTCAGTCTTGCAAATCCATTTGTGGAAAATGGTGCCCTCTCCTATATATATATATAATTAGAGCCCCCACTAGCGGTAAACAACTAAAACTTTTGTTTTCCCCTTAACATCAGCTTTATAACAATCTGGAAGGCAGTGAATGCCCGCACCGCTGCTTACAACACAGGACTGAACACTGGCGACATGAGCACATACATAGGCGTCGTACTGTGGCCAAGCGCCGTTACTGAGAGTTGAGTCGCACTTCCAACTGAGTGATGCACGCCAAATGTGGAGCGGACTGCGCACTATCACAGATTTTAAAAGTAAGAACACAGCATCCACACGTGGCATTCACACTGCCCTCTCCCACCTGGACCAGAAAAACACATATGTGCAGATGTTGTTTATCGACTATAGCTCCGCTTTCAACACCATCATACCCTCCAGGCTCATAACAAAACTCAGAGACCTGAACATCAGTTCCTCCCTGAGCAGCTGGTTCCTGGACTTCCTGACAGACAGACCTCAGGTGGTTCGGATTGGCATCACCTGCTCCACACTGACACTTAGCACTGGGGCCCCCCTGGGATGTGTGCTCAGCACCTTGCTTTAAGCTCTGTTCACCTACGACTGCACGGCAACACACAGATCCAACACCATCATTAAATTTGCAGACGACACCACCATCATCGGCTGCATTTCGCATCGCGATGAGTCAGCATACAGGGTAGAGGTGAGAGCCCTGACAACATGGTGCAGTGACAACAACCGGCTGCTCAACGTCAGCAAGACGAAGGAGCTCATCGTGGACTACAGGAGACTGCAGGAAGGAGGCCACACACCCATCCACAACCAGGGAGCAGAGGTGGAGAGAGTCAGCTGCTTCAGATTCCTAGGCATCAACATCAACAAGGATCTGAGCTGGTCACACCACGTTGGTGTGATCACAAAAGCAGCAGCTTCTTTCTACGGCGCCTGAGAAGGTTCGGGATGGACGCCAGAATACTCACCAACTTCTACTGATACACCATTGAGAGTATTCTGTCCGGCTGTATCACACTCCTGGTATGGCAGCTGTAACACTCTGGACCGTAAAGCTCTGCAGAGGGTGGTCAGATCAGCACAGCGCATCACCAGGACTAAACTGCCAGCCATTCAGGACCTCTACAGTCAGCGCTGTAGGAGGAAGACGCAGCGGATCCTCTCTGATCCCAGCCTCCCACTTTTCTCACTCCTGTCGTCAGGCTGGCGGTACAGGAGCATCCAGACCCGCACCAGCAGATTCAGAGTTTTTATCCACAAGCCGTCAGGCTTCTGAACTGCTGACATCTGCACACACCAGCATACACTCACCACAACTACTGGACTCTTCACTATGTCACTTTTAACAATCTCACTTTAAACCCTCACAGCATCCTTTTGCACTAGACATTCTATTAATACTGTAAATATTAAACCTTTTCTGTAATTGTAAAAACTAAACAATATTTAAAATGTTATTTTCTTAACATTGTACATATTTTCTAAATTTTACATATATATTACATTCAATTCTTAAAAATTCTTGAAATGATGCTACATTGTTATCTGTACATGACAATAAAACTTGAAACTTGAAACTGAAACTGACTCTGCAGATTTTTTACTCTGGTGCTGTAGAAAGTGATTTGACACAGAACATCACCTCCTGGTTTGGGAACAGCTGTGCTCAGGACATTAAGGGACTACAGAGTGTGGTTGGGGCTGCAGAACGTTGCAGTAGATCAGCTTTGCTGTCTCACATTGTGTTTCACTTTGGCAACAATTTAGTCCATATCATGATTTCTTGTTTCGTATTAATGCTCTTTACATGGGGTAAGACTGGAGACAAAATGTGCTGTGAAAAAAATAAAAAATATATATGTACACAGATTATGGCTCTTAAAACAATAATTTATCTCCCAAATGTGTCTGATTTCTTGGTTGAATAAAAGTTTGGAAACATGGAAGTCTGCATTTGCTCCTGCCTTCACTGCCGGGAGGTGAGCATCTTGACAGAAAGGGCCTTTACTCATCTAGTGGCCATTCTCTGTTAAATAGAAATCAACTCACTGGATATTTTAATAGTGTAATGAAATATGTTGTCAAGATATAATTACACGTAAAATATATTTACATTTGTGGTTAAAAAGAAAGTGATTTAAAACTGTTTAAACAATGTGAACTGATAACTTGGTCCTCTGAAGAGGCCTGAGTAAAAGAAAAACAAAATGGAAAGAAGAAAAAAAACAATGCTGCATGAAAATGGACACTACCCGTGTTATGTGTTGGAGAAGATTTGTTGGGGTACAAAGCAAAAGATGACAGAAGGTCAAGGATGCCACAAGAATGCAGTTTGTCGTTTGGGAGGTTAAAGTCACCAAATAGAATAAGTGGAGAGTTGTCATTTAAAAATGAACAAAGAAGGATGAACAGCTCTTCATTGAAGGTTCCTACTACCATGGAATGATGATGATAAACAATAATGATGTGGAATCCAATGGAATGATGTGGAATCCAGTGGGATGATGGTACACTGAGTGGCTGTATATAGTACCTGCTGGAAGCAGCCAGCAATTCACATGCAATCAACTCACACCAGGTGAAAGCAGTTCAAACAATAGGTTCAGCTCACTCAGCAGTAAGGTAGCTAACCTCAAAGCAAGGCAGACACTTGGTGGCAAGAAACTTCAAACAAGCTAAACTTCTGAAGATGGCTCAAGTACACCACACAAGCACAACAGTAAACACAATGTATATAGTTCAAATCCCCCTTCATTGCTAGCTTTATCCTCCAAAGTTTCCCTTTAATCTTAAAAGAAAATAGGAGATGGGTACAAATACAGTTTAGCACATTTCCCTTTGTTGCTATATATTTTTAAGAGTTACAGATATTGACCACTGATCTCAGTAATAATCTTAAACAAGCAGTTGTGTGTGTATTTACCCTTACTTAGATCACAGACACATTAATGCAGAATTATGGAAACTACGGCAGCTACAGTATTATCAAAGCAACGCCCCCAGCTTTGAACTAATCTTCCAGTTGAAATCTGCAGAAAATTAGACTGGTTTAAGTTATAGATTTTGTAGATAAAAGATGCAGATTTTATGGACACTGAAAATGGCAGTTCACTGGGATGCTGGTGCCCTCATCCCAAATATGCCAGGTTCTCAGTGTGCTTTCATTCCTGTGATACCCCTCAGCTTTGACCTTTTTTAGCTAGGATGTTGTATCTTGGTCTGCTAAAGTCATATTTTGTACCCTGTTAAACCACACTAAACTGTTTTGTATTTGTGTCTGTTTTCTTGGTTGAATAAAAGTTTGGAAACATGGAAGTTTGCATTTAAAAATAAACACCCCGTCATGTTAAGATGCTTCATTAGAAAAGGGCTTTCCCCAAATAGAAATCATTGGATATTTTAATAGTGTTAATGAAATAAAATTTTACATTTCTGAATTTCAATATATAAAAATTCATGGATATAAAGAAAGTGATTTAAAACTGTTGAAACAATGTGAATTAATACTTACTCCGTAGTCTTCTGGAGAGGACTGAGTAAAAGAAAAACAAAACGGAAAAAAGATGTTTCATGAAAATGTTAGAACAAAAATCATTCCAAACACAAGACTGTTGGTTATTGAATGATTAAGACTGTCACCAGCATCCCCACTTTTAAATACTTAAAAACGTTCATCCTCTTGCAGTCAAAGCTAATAAAGCAGTACCTCGATCGGTTCCAGTACAGAATAAGGCCAAGCAAACTGATGCATTTAGGTTCATAGATGCCCTTTGTTCCCCACAGATTTTTTTATATTGAACTGTTAACAATGCAGGCGCCTCTGACAAGCTTTTAGAATAGAACAATAGACTAACATTGTGTGTGGTGTAGCCATGACACAAGAGGGATACTGAACAGAAACTATTAGGCTGCACAGAGACCATGATGTCATGTATGTAGCTTTCAAATGTAGAGATTGAGGTTTTAGAAGAACTAATTTATATGTAATTCAATTATATCACATTTCTATTTTTTCAACCTTAAAAGTGTTAAGTAGGTTTAAGGGGCAGCAAAACAGTAAGCAAGATGGTGGTGGTGGTGGTGGTGGGGGGTGGCTGTTTACCAGTGCTGTGTGTGTTTGTGTGTGCTCTTTTACATTTTATTGAATGTGACTGCTGGGAGAGCACAAAGGGCCAGATTTACTAAATGTTTATTGTAATGTGTTGAGATTGTGCTTTTTCAATGCACAATGTTATCATCACTGAGCAACAGGGATGCCTAACCTCACAAATATGCATTTTAAGTAATGGTATTGTTTAGTTGCAAAACTAGAGGGGGAGGCTATACACAGTTATTTTTTCAGGCAGAGTTATCACATGCTTAGCAGTGTCTCAACACCGCCACCACCCCACCACATGTGGAAATGAATGCCTTCATTTCCACATGAACAAAATGAGTAAATTTCATTGACTGTCAGACTATGGCATTAAACATACTACCATAAAGAAGTACACACTGTTCAGGCAATCAATAGGTCAATGTTGTAACACTGCTAAGCATGTGATAACTCTGCCTGAAAAAATAACTGTGTATAGCCTCCCCCTCTAGTTTTGCAACTAAACAATACCATTACTTAAAATGCATATTCGTGAGGTTAGGCATCCCTGTTGCTCAGTGATGATAACATTGTGCATCTAGACAAAGAGGTCATGGGTTCGAATCACCACTGGGTTAGCAAGACCCTTAACCCCAAGTTGCTGCCCCCTGTAGTTAGGGAATGGAAGTCGCTTTGGATAAAAGCGTCTGATAATTGCCGTAGATGAAAATGTAGAAGACATTCATTATACTGTATTATTTGTGTATTAAAAGCGACCATTTGTAACATGTGAACACACCACAGCACAGAGTGTAAACAGTGCAACATTGGTCTCTACATTTAACCCGTTCACCAAGTGTAAGAGCAGCCAGTGACACAGTGGCTGGGGCGCAGTGTGTGTGGGAGGTATCTAAAGAGAACCTCAGTGGTGCTACAAGCAAGTCCTGGGATTTGAACCCACAGCCTTCTGATCACAGGGGTAATTCCCTAACTACCAGGCCACCATGGTTGATTCTTCTGTTCACTGTTGTCTGTCTTTTGTTATGTTGTCTTACATAAAATAAATATTTATTTTTCCATAATTATATAAGAATAAGCAGAGTATTTTACTTACATTCATGTCCTATAATAAACAGTACTATACATGCTGGTAGAAATGGCAGCAATACAATGAGAACAAGATCTGAAAAAGAGAGAATGATGATTACATTGATGCAATTTGATGCTTTTGTAAGATTAGATATATTATCTAATATATAATATTATGATTAGATATATGCTTATATATTTTATATGTGTATATTTATTTGTGTATATATATCTTACACAAATTATGTACAATTAAGAAATTCCACAGACTATTAACATAAACACATGCCACGCCTGTCAGACCAAAACTGTAATTAAGATTTTCTGAAATGTAACATTAGTTAGTAATGGGATTTAAAGGTGATACACCTTTAATCGCATAACTGTTTAATTTGAAAAATCATGATTAATATGACATCAATATAATTAGGATAAATTGAGTAAAAGTCTAAACTTAGAAACATACATTTCTGAATACTTTAGGAATCTACAAGTTTGCAAAATTTGAAGATCCATGTCACTCCTGCATGATTCCATATTCCACATGACTACATAAATTCTTGTTTGGGGTTTAGGTGAGTCTGGTAACCATTGGCATGTCACCTACTCTCCCTGCGCTATTGTTATCACCACCACACTTTTTCTTTCTTTACTCTTAATGCACCAGTGAACATGAAAGAATTATTATCAGTTAACAAGTGGTGTTTCTTGCCATGATGTTTCTAGCCATGATGTTTAGGAATGGATTACTTAACACATTCTGATCTGAATGGCAGTAATTATTTTATAAAGAAACGATGACTCAGTGTTCTTCTACTTCTACTATCTGACTGATACTCTTCCCATATGAAAAGAAATACATAAAACTTCTAAAAGTCTTAAAAGAAACCTTTACTGCCAGAAACAAATCTTATGTGGTACATACTACAAAAATGGCCCATTTCTCATTTTTCTCCATATGAATAAAGCACACATCTACAATCTCATATGTTCCAAAATTGCACATGCAGTGCTACATAAACGATTGACATTTTACTCAAACCTCATGTGGGCTTTTTGGGGACTAACGTTAAATACATTAATGTTAGCCAAATACATCCGGGAGCATTTTGTTTGTCCCTGCATGAATGTGTGCCTAATTAACTGCCTAGATAACTTAGCTATGATTGCTTATGTTATTGATGCTTTACTGATCAGCACTCAGAAACCTGTTTCCACTAAAAACACTTTTACAGTAGAAAATTACACTTTTAGTAGAAAAACTTAGATCCTAACTTAGATCCTTAGATCCAAATTAGAGAGTGGAATGTATGGGTTGTTCACCAACTAGTTCATGAATGCATGTTAGCTAATAAACAATTTGAAAGTAATTTAGCATACACTGCAGGGTAATGACCATTCTGCATGTTTTCTTGATTATTACTTGAAAGTAATTAAGCTGAGAGAGTATAGTATTTGGCACTGTACCTAGTCAGGCATATTGAACATTTGAATACTTTAGAGGCTGCTTTAGAGGCTGCTACTTGTCATTTGAGATGATTACTACATTGTCTTCTTTGAACTGTTATGCAGCAAGTTTTGTTTGGTCTCTTCTGATGGTGCGCCCACTTTTAGTCTGCCTGACTGTGCCTTGAATATAGATTATGCAGTTTTGTTAAGCCCAGTTTCAAAAAATCTTCTTACTCAAATAGTTCTGATAATTATATGATTTGTAATGGAGAAACAATATTACATTTGAGAACAATTCAAAACAGAAGTATTTTACTAGTTATCTTAGATGTGTAGGATTAGCCATAATAATAAAACCACCTGCCTATTGTTGTATGTGACCCTTGGACTTTGTAAAATCTCTGAAAGTGTGCTGTGGTACCGTTACCAAGACATTAGCAACACATTCTTTAAGCCCTGTGAGTAGCGAGGTAGAGCCTCCTTGAATTGAAATAGCTGAGCACACCCCACAGATGCTTGATCACATTGAGAACTGGGGAGTTTGGAGGCAAAGCCAACACTTTGACTCAAACCACTGCATTTGTAATGTAGCAGGGTACATTATGTTGCTGAAAGAGATCATGCCTTTAGGAATACCAGTGCCATGAAGGGGTGTACTCGGTCTGCAATAGTTTTTAGGTAGATGGTACATGAAAAAATAACATCCATATGATCGCCAGAACTGAAGGTTTGCCATTAGAACATTGCCGAGAGCATCACTTGGACTCAGTCAGCTTGCCTTCTTCAAATAGTGCATCCTTGTGCAATCTCTCCTCCAGGTAAACAACACACATACATACAGCTACAGAAATTTTATACTTACATAGATTAAAGGCACGTGAGAAAAGTATCATGACTCTCTGTCCACAATGGGCGAATTCTGTGAGACAATAACTCCACAACCCTTGTTTGATTAAAAAAACAAAACAAAACAGATTTATTATAATCTGTAATTAGGTCAACAGCAAAGCACATTGTATAGAAAGCTTGTTTGAAACAACATTATTAATAAACATTACCATTATTATGCTGTGAAACAACATACAACTCAGATAACAGACTGAGTAGACTGAAAACAACACAGAGATTTTTATTAACAATCCTGAGAATGCTACTTTATTTTCAGCTATTTTCGGAACATTGGGCTCCAAGCCTATATCGGTGGTATACTACAGTCACTTAGACCAATCAGAAGCCAAATTGCACCAACCTGAACGCTCATTTGTGTTACATTTGTGCTGGTTTGTTTCACAGACTGTGCTATATTAATTTTTGAGTTATAGGCTCAAAAGTGGTTGGTCATTATCTCATTTCCTACATGTCTGTCTTTGGTTGGTAAGGACAGCAAAGTAGCTAGTATGCATGATAATAAAACTGAATTTAAAAGTACTTACCTTGGAGTGTACTCGGTTGCTGTTGCTTCAAGATCACCCTATAGCCTGTAAGAAGGAAAAAGGCTTAGTCAAAAGATGATCTCCCCCCAAAAGCTGGGCCCTTGTTTATCACCATGAGAGGAAGTGGAAGGTTGTAAAATTCAAACGCTGACTGAGGTAAAGCATATCGGGAGGTTATAAATCCCAAATATACAGGCTTTTAAATGCATGGCTTCCTCTTATCACTTCACTAACATGGACATTCCAGCAAACCCAGATACACACACACCAACATAGTCTCTTCGATCATTCAAAGAATGGAATTGTTCTAAAGGTTTTACTCACCCCTGATTGTCTATGTCATCTAATGCCATTTGATTGAATCCTGTGTCACTAAACAGAAGCCACACTATGGTTGAACTTTTAACCTTCAGAACTATAAAGTCATGTTTTATTATTTCCGCATTCAGAAGACTTCAGAAATCATTATTATTAATTTCAAATTTAAATTATATTAATGGATGTAATCAATCTATTGAATAATTATAGTTTAAATAGAAATTAAAATGTCAATAATTTATAGCTGCAAGTAATTTTATGAGACGGATTACTTCATGAGAATTATGCTGGCGGCACCTACAACGCCAATTAAGTGTTGCCCCCACAAGGCCTCCATCAAGTGTACTCAGTGAGTTTCTCTATCTCTTAGATTAAGCCACTTAGTATTGAGGAGAAAGTAGAAATGACCAGCAACAAGGACAGCAAAAGACTCCTGCTCAGGAAGTAGTGCACACTTGGACAAGAGTCATTCCTCTTTGTTTTTGAAGGACTATTACGTGGATGTTGAGGTACACTAGATTTCTTATATTGGAATACTAAATGAACGTGGCCTTTCACATCCCAACCACAGGGCCAGTACACCACTGTGCAGTTCTGTAGGCAGCCTACGTCTATTATTCTACCAGTGCTCTTGTATTCCCATGCATGCAGGAAATACATATTCACTTATTAAAGAGCCATTGAAAAAAAGTCAGGAAAAGGGCAAACTTTTATGTTTGCAAATATGCAGATCCAGCTGGGAAAACTGAGTGGCAAACTGCTATTGTTTATTTTAGGGGATGCAGATCTCAATTTTTCTCCGATTCTTGGATTGGATTTTCCTGCAAGGACGGGCACGACCCTGAACTCTTCCTACAGCATGTTATCTAGTGATAGATAGAGGCATGAGTTTAAGGTTTCAGTAAATGCTTCTGCATAGATTACAGATGCCAAGACACATGCATACGCCTTGACAACAGAACATACATGGAAACATAGTTCTCAGTACATTAGATCGGAGCAGCAGGTGAACATGGATTGAGTGAGCATCCACAAAACAGTATTTGTCATGAGTAGACACCTATTTAATTTTTTACCTTTTGGCTTTAGTAACTCAGGAAATTATCCATCATGAGCTGATTTGTCTGAATCAGAATCAGAATCGCGTTTATTGGCCAAGTATGTGAGTGAACACATACAAGGAATTTGATTCCGGTAGATGGAATCTGCATTAGTAATGTGGTGGTGAGACTGATTATAGTGAGACTGGTTTGGAGACAAGAAAATTATGATAAAGGTGAGTGATAATGTATGCACCCCATCTCCCAACACCCAAAAGGTCTTATTTGGTGTCCCTAAAACAATTCATGGTAGTATAGGCTGAGCTAAATCATGAGAATCATTATTTAGAGGGCACACACTTTGAGGTGGTCCATGACCATGGTGCACTGACCTGAGTGTATAATCATTACAATCTTTTATCTAGACTGACTCAACATTTGCCTCTTCAGTCTCATCTACCATGAAGGACAGTGCAGCATTGCACCTGATGCCTTATCTCACAGCCAACTTTCCCCATGGGTCTGTAGGCAGAAATGCAATATGTAAAACTAGACAACAGAACGACACTAAAGTGCAAGCTCTGAAAGAAGCTGTATTCACTTAACTGTGGAAAGCAAATGTGTTCCCTTAAAGGAAAAAGGCAGGAAGCTTAAGATCGTTATTGCGCAGCCTGAGTTTTTATAGAACAAATTCTAAAAGCCTCAGGCAGAACAAATACCTGGAACATTTCCTCTGCAGGTAGCAAAAGCACATCAGATTACAAATATTCTAATAAAAGACATGTTTACAAGAGAGGAAACATAGGCATACTCTGACCACAGAGCTCATCTACTACACACAGTATGTGAGGACTGGGCTGCAATCAAAAAACGACAGCATATCATCCACACACCGATCTAACAGTGAGACAACCATATTCTGAAGCTGATGTCCTTTTTTGTCTGTAACATTCATTATGAGTGGGAAAAGTGAATTTTGGAAATTTGTTTGACAAAACTGCAGGAGAGTACATGGTTTCTATCCGCAGAAGTGGCTCTTGGCCAGAAACTGAAAGAACCCTGAAAGGAACTAAAATAATTTTATTCAACAGGTGAGAGTCAAAGTAGAAAAGGCCCAGTGTTAACTAGAGGTGTGAACCTTCACTGGTCTCACGTTTCGATTCGATTACAATTATCATGTCAACGATTCGATTCGATTCGATTCAGTATCTCAATACATCACATACATTTTCTACATTACTTTACATTAGGGCCGATTCTAGACAGACATGGCCAAAATTGTTGGCACCCCTGAATTTTTTCCAGAAAATCAAGAATTTCTCACAGAAAAGTATTGCATTGACACATATTGGATAGGTGCCTTTTCCCAAAAGCAATTTTAAGATCTTTCCATAGGTGTTCAATGGGATTTAGACCTGGGCTCATTGCAGGCCACTTCAAAAAGCCCCCAGAAATGGATGGCAACAAAGCGCTGCAGAGTTCTGAAGTATGTTTGGGGTCATTGTCCCGCTGGAAGACTCATGATCTCAGCTTCTGACAGCTTTCTGACTCCAAAATCCTCAGATTTCATGATGCCTTGCACACAGTCAAGGCACCCAGTGCCAGAGGCAGCAAAACAACCCCAAAACATCATTGAACCTCCACCATGTTTGACTGTAGGTACTGTGTTCTTTTCTTTGTAGGCCTTATTCTGTTTTTGGTAAACAGTGGACTGATGTGCTTTGAATTCCATTGTAATTTGTTTGGGGCTGCTTATCCACCATCCGGACTATCCCGCGTTGCAACCTTAATTTTTTTTCTTCCTTCCACGCCCAAGGAGATTAGCTACAGGGCCCTGTTTATTTCCTCCCTTTCCCTCTCTCGTCGATATTTCATCCAGAAGTGAACTGACGACTTGAGCTCACACTCGGTGAGTCTATGCAGCCCTGACGAGGAAGGAAGGCAGAGAGAGAGAGAGACTGACTGTGTGGGAAAACAAACTGAAAACAAATATTTCAATCGACAGTTCAGGCATTTAAGTGGCACCGAAATGAGGCACCAAAATTCGCGTTCTGTTTCGGTCCGGTACATACCGGTTATATAGGTAAGTTTTCGGTACCCAACCATAGCCAAAACACAATCTGAAGAATTTCAAATTGGACACTTTTTGGGTATGCATGAAAGCTGGTAAGCTGGTACCTTATGTATTGTTTATCTTGTTCTTGGTATTTTTCTGTAGTAAAACTCTTGATTTACTCCCCACTGAACTTTGGCTAAAATAAAATAAAATTTATACAGAGTTCAAGCATGGAGTTACACAGTCTTCAAAGAGAAGGATAAGGTAAATGAGAAGATTCCACTTCTGGAACTTTTAAGATAAGACTGTAAGGATATTAAGGTTACAAGAATATACCAGTCTCATTTGGGCACCAAATATACTGTACTATGCTTGTTTGTGTTACATATGACATTTGTAAATAAATTTGTGTAAGACTAGGGCTGGTTACTGTGATTAATTTGGTGTATTGATTAATTTCACATTAATAAATACATCATTGCTTAAATACTTGAAGGAAGCTTAGCTTTTTCTCTCCTTTTTCTTTGAAACTATCACGTCTCGTGGCTTGACGCCATGAAGAGAAGGCACAACAGTGTGATTCCATTCACTGTGTACGAACCAGGCTAGTTCTGGAGCCACTAAGCTCTCCTGGGCTATTGCTCTAGAGGGAACTCTCCGACCCTGGTAAGGGAATGAGGGGCACTGCTAACTCGCCCTGGACCTCATCCAATGGGCCGAGGCAGTCCCACTCTCCCCTACTGTCTCCTAGCTCCCGCTCTACGCTAACCGCTACGCTACCTGTGCGCTCTTTCCCTAGTCTGGTTGTTGGGGGCTTTAGCCGTGGCGCTGGCGTGGGTGGCTGCTCAGGGATGGGCAACTGGTATTGTTGGGTCGGGGGCAGAAGAAGGTGTAGACGGGGAGCAGGTTCAGGAATGGCCACCTTCTCTGGCTCCACGCCGGCCGCGCTCTCTCGGAGTGGGAGCGTTGATGAGTCGCGGGGGTTGCTTGGTTCCCCATGACCGTTCCCTCAGGGACGGAGCTCCAGCTCTCAGGCTCGTCGTCCGCTCTGCCTGTTTGGGTGTGGTCGGTCCATCTATCACGTCTCGTGGCTTGACCCCATGAAGAGAAGGCACAACAGCGTGATTCCATTCTCTGTGTACTTTTTATTTCTAAACTCAAAACAAAAACAAGGCTCGAGGGCCTACGTACACTTGAACTTGGCTGAGCTGAAAACAGAACAGAAACTC
>JBBJLR010016412.1:0-13393 GCA_037577145.1 Brachypetersius gabonensis
GTGTGTGTGTGTGTGTGTGTGTGTGTGTGTGTGTGTGTGTGTGTGTGTGTGTGTGTGTGTGTGTGAGGGGGTGTGTATGGGTGTGTGTGTGTGTGTGGTATAGGTCAGAGGACTCAGGCCCAGGTCATGGGGTTAAATGAGGACATGACAGGGCACGTCAGAGGACTGATTGGCAGGCCAGTTTGAGGTACCACACCTACTGTGTAATATATTGGAATAGCATTCGCTCGGGAAGAACTGCAGCTCCGAGTTGCTGTAAAAGGATAGGGCAGTCTCTTCTATTCTGTATGACATTTTGTCAAATGATTTTTTTCAGTTCTTCTTGAAAATGAACACTTTCAGCTGCTTTTTACATTGTGTAAACATTTCATGACCAACAAAACACAATTAAAATGAAATCTAAATTTCAAAACCTTTCAGAGTAACTGTTGCAGAGATGTCTAACTGCCATGGTGATGTTCTATTTACATTCACATTTGCTTAATTAAACATTCCGATCATTCAGACATTTTATTCTAGAACTGCATTCAAAATATGTCAACAGTGGGCGGAACCAAGAGGATATGAAGTTCCACAAGAATCTTTACAGATTTATGACCAGAGCCTTATCACAGTTTGGTGTAATCTACTTCACCTCTAATCTATAAAAGTCTTCTAAGCACCACATGGTGTTTACTTCTTGGAAAAAAAATGGGTTTAAATGATTTGAATTCACTGAACTGTTATTGGTGTGTGTACTGTCATGTTTCGTGGAAAAGAAAAAGGATTTTTTGTAGCTGAATGATATAGAAGACATAGAAAAAACAGTCAATACAGTGCCATGAAACTAAGTATGTCTTTCAATGCATTGTTCTTTAAAGAACCATTTTTGAACAGTGACTTGACTGAATATTTTCCCCTTTCTAGATGTCTTTAAATTGTTTATGATCTTCAGGCCAAAATACACAAAATCGGAATAAGCACAAAATCCAGTTTACAAAATAAAAAACACCAACCTTCAAACATGGCGGTGGTAGTTCAACAATGTGGGAATGCTTCTTAGGGGCTGTAGTCTAGAGATATTTTTATGTGGTCTGCTTCTTGGATTTGCTGGCATTTGGACTCATTCGTTTTAGCAAATATTTTAGTTGGTCTACCAAGAGGCCTTTGAAAAAGAATGTTCCCACTACTAATGTTTCTCCTTGGTGGCCAACCATGCCAAAGGGAAAAAACACTGCCACAGGGAAAAACCAAAAAAACTTGATGTTTTACTGTGAGAGAATGCAAAGTGTGATTGCAAGGTTACTGTAAAACCGATGTTTGGAGACACCCAAGCATTGCTTTAATGGGCAATAAAAAGTTGTTACAAAAAAAATCGACTGGATTCAAACCAGTCATCTGATTCTCTTCAGTCAGTGTCCATCATCTTACTGCTGAAGTGCCAAGGCGGCATTAACTCACTGTCTCTTACCAAGTCATTTATGGTTGAGAATGGCTGAACACATAGCCGCACTCATGGGCTGATTTCAACCAACAAACAATGACACATGTCTTTTTTTTTGAACATACATGAGATTTAATCTCTTGATTCTGCTTGAATCTGTTGTGTGTTTTGCTGTGTTTGTTTTCTGTGCTTGTGTTTCTCTGCGTTTTGTCCCTTTCAAGCCGCCTTAGCTGTGATGTAACAGACTCTTTCTCTGACATACAGTTTTAAGATGAATCAAATGACCAATCTCTCTCCCCATACATTAAAGAGGTTGACTCGACCACAAAAATCCATATAACTAAACAAACAAATAAACAAACAAATAAATAAATAAATACAAATATTATAATAATAATAATAATAATAATAATAATAATAATAATAATAATAATAATAATAAGAATAAGAATAATGGTTCCTCGGTGGAGATCATGAAAAGCATCACAGAAAACCTCATGTGAACCCTCTATACCAGCTCCATCGCTAAGAGGGCCCAGCGAGAGCAAGTCCTCATCACATTTTGCAGAAGAACTGTGGAGAGCATTCTCTGTAGCTGGATCATGGCTTGGAATGGCTATTGCTCTGTTTTGAATCGCAAGACCCTACAGAAGGTAGCTGAGAAGTTAATCAGGGTCTCTATCCTCTCACAGACATTTACACCACACGCTGCATCCTTAAAGGATGACCACACACACCCCTCACACATCCGTTTTTCCTCTGTAAGATAAGATAAACCTTTATTTGTCCCGCAGGTGGGAAATTTGCTTTGCAGACAGTACAAAGGTAAGGGCATCAAAAATGAAAAAAAAAAAAACCATAGAATAGAATAAAATACTATACAAACAGTACAGTATAAAATGTACAATGCTGCTACATAATTCACAATTGCACAATTATTATTTGTTACTGCTTAACTCTAGCTCTGCTGCTAGGAGAGAATATCTGTCACAATACTGTATTCATTCAAACAACGACTGCACTAAAAGTTGTCTTGTTTTGTTACTCTGTTTTATTGGTTTTGCTCTCTCTTTCTCTCTTGCTCTCTTTGCCCTCTGTATTTTATCATATCAGCATGTATGTAGTCTTTCTGTTATGGTTCTTTTGTTGCACCACGGTCCTGGAGTAAAGTTGTTTTGTTTCATTGTGTACTTTGTAGATGACTGAAATGACAATAAACCTACTTGACTTCGCTTGACTATTATAGCAGAGGTTACAACTCAGGGCCCACACAACTGACCATAAACCTGTGACCTGACTAAACCAATGTAGCCCACAGAATTTCACTTGTCTGACATGCAGCAGAATGAACACCAATAAAATAAAAATATAATAAAAATAAATATATAAAAAATATAAATATAATATAAATAAATATAATATAAATATAAATATAATATAAATATAAATATATCAATGATATGAACTCAATTACAGAAATAATACTTGCCACATCTAAATTTATAGTGGGTTAAATATGTATACATTTGGAGAAAAAATTTTTTTGTGATTCAACACAATAATAATAATAATAATAATAATAATAATAATAATAATAATAATAATAATAATAAAACCAATAATAACAATACCCAAAGGGCCTTTAAAAGCACCCTGTAGCACTGAGACTGTGAGCCACTGGGGTCACTAAAGCCTTCTATATTTTGGATGGTTTTATGGTTTTTATAGCAGTTGTCCTTCACATTGACCTGTTCGTGAGAAATGAACTCATAGAAATGATCAAACATGACTTGGAATCCAATCATTACATTGGTTTCCATTAAAAAGAAAGATTTTTTCCCCTCTGTTGTAAAGTTTGCAATTCAGAAATACCAGATTATGTAACAACAGCACCATTTTTTGCTTCATTTTTTTAAATGTCAACTTTAATTACACTCCTGCATATAATTGCATAGTTCTGTACAGTTCCAATGGAGATCAATCATGAATGCCTGGATGCGGGACATGGATAACTTCGGAAAGACTCTTTTCTAGGTCTATTGTCTTTATTGCACAGCAGCCATAAAACATTACCACAAAACACTTGCAGCATTTTCTCACGATGAGCCTGCACACAGAACCGCTGTGGGTAATTGCTGATGGCTGTAGAGCAGGCTTTACATGCACAGGGTGGCTTTGCTTGACTAAGGCTTGTCGGGTGTATGTGTTGGTGTGTGTGTGTGTGTGTGTGTGTGTGTGTGTGTGTGTGTGTGAGTGTGTATGACAGTGCCTCTCTCCTCAGCCTGTCATTAACGTCCTCGGAAAAGCATGACCCATTCCTTTCACTTTTCACCCGCAATAAAGAATCCGCCCACGCAAATATACATGAGCCACTTTTAGACATAAATACATGGTGGCATATATAGTGCCACCTTTTTTAGCCAGTGGCAGAGAGGCTGCTGTGTTATGAGGAACATGTACGCACTCACACATACACACACACTCACACATACACACACGCACGCACGCACACACACACACACACACACACACACGCGCGCGCACACACACACACACACACACACACACACCAAAGCACTGCAATGTACCTCACCTCAAAGACTTACACAAACACTTCATTATGTAAAGCACATTTAACCCTCCAGTATCTAGGGACAGGAGCTCAGCAAATCTAGGCCTAGCTGATGCATTGTCAGATTAAAGGCTAACTAATGCTTACTCCAAAAGCTCTATATTCATAATAGATAAATAGGAAATAATAAAACTATTTATGTTACTGATAACCTCTCTCTATCCAGGGCTCTGTCTCACAAAGCTCTCGTGCTTATCCAGTTAAATCTAAGCTTAGTTTATTCTACCCCTGTATTTTCTGTCAACAAGAATTATGACCATTGCAGCTAAAATAACCCCACTCCTAGCCTAGTGTTGCTTTTTACCAGTTAAAATGCTTTACTGTCAACATGACTTCTCAGTTTTGGCCCTCCAATGGTGGAATGAACTCCCTCTTCCGATCCGACACCCCCCCCTTCGGACAAATCCATTTGAGCACTGGAGAGTACTCCCCTCTCCTCCTCTCCTCTCCGCTCGGTCAGCTCCCCAGCCTGCCACCGACACCCCTCCCCTATCCCCAGAAAAATCCCCTCTTCTCTCCGCTCGGTCGCTCCACAGATGATTTTTTTTGTTCTTTAAGTTCGCGTGCCGCCTCCCCGTGACATGAAAAAATGCTGCCCTGGGCGGCTGCCCAGTTCGCCCATGCCTAAAACCGCCACTGGACATTGTATAGGTGCACTGAATGTGCAGTATTTCGATTAAATAGTTGACATGGATTTAAGCTGCTTACAGGTTTAAGGAACAGTTGTGGACTTCTTGAGCACTGATGTACGTCGCTCTGGATAAGAGCGTCAGCCAAATGCTGTAAATGTAAATGTAAATATTAATAAAGTCGGTTTTCTTTTGTTGTGTCCATTATTTCACATAATTTGAAAAGATCTACTGCCCTGTGAGCAGCTCTGTGTCTAGTCTCTTTACTGAAGGACTAAGTGTAGAAATGCTACATACAAGGGGCAGCTCGTAGCCTGGTAGTTAGGAAGTTGCCCCTGTGATCAGAAGGTGGTGGGTCGAAATCCCAGGACTGCTACTGCCACTGAGGTAGATAGCGTCCCCACACACTTCTCCCCAGCTCTGTGTTCCTGGCTGCCCACTGTTTCACTTGTTGAATGGGTTAAATGCAGAGGCAGAGTTGTGTGCTGTGGCGTGTTACTGTATGACAGTTAGTACACTTTACACTAATACACATAATAGATTTTTAATTAGACAAATGTAAAACAACTGAAAATGCTTTCAATGGACTTAAACAAATGTTGTGCCAACATACTACTAGAGTCCAGTAGGAATGCTAGCAGTAGAACTGACTTGCTGTTTTTTGTGGCCAAAATGAGGGGTTTTCTGTAATAGTCCCGATTTGTCATTTATGGTATGGATTGAAAGAAAGTTGTATCTGATTTTTTTCCCAGTGATAAATAAGACCTTTGAGCATTTACTCCTTAAAGTTCCTGAATGCTAGATCATTATTTAGTCATTATTTTATAAACATTGAAAAATGATTAGCAATGAGAGATTTAGTTCAAATGTGGCAAATTATTCACAATGAGTTATTATTGAGTTATAAGAATTGGCCATGAATGTTAAGGGGTTAAAAAAAATAAACATTTAGTCTAATTTCAGCTAGAAGCCTCTGATGTGCATGTACTCTAGTGTGGCTGCGTGTTTCACAACCTCTGCTGACAGTAATGTGTGTTTTCTGGTTAAGAAAACATGCAGTGTGGCAAAAGCAAGAAATCCTGCATGTCTTTCACATTCCTGTGGACGTAGCATAACTTGAATGAAATCTGGGTCATTAGAAATGATTCCTTTCTCTCCTCTTTAATTGCCAGAGCTTTTTTCACAGTTAAACCCTGTTGATTTTGGTGTACAGTAAATCAAAATGATATATGAGACCACTCTGAACTATGCTGCTGTGAGGAGCACTGAAGATCTAGACTTACATGACATTCTGCCTCAGAAGTCTGTTGTAATTGTCAATACTATGAAAATGTATTTGCATAATTAAACAAGTAATATGACCATCACAAAAGAGAACAAGCAGGATATGCAAACTGGCCCAAGTAGCAATAGGTTCAATGATTTGACAACTTGACAACAACAGGTTGAATTTTAAGGGTTTAAGTGGAAAAATGAATCTTGGAATTTGAAATGTAAGCATTTAAGAAGGAAAATGAATTTTGGAGATAGACCAAACCATGTCAGAAGAACAGGGGAAAACATGTTGCAGTGTAAACTGTACAGTACGAATACAGGTTTATCTTTACATTTTTAAGGGTAATGTATTAAGCTGAGTTTCAAATGAAATTAAAGTGTTTTGGGAGTATATCTGAGGACATATTTAGGGTTTGCACTATAAAAACAGGCATTTTTTTAAACGTCACAAATTCACGCCATTTACGGCATTTATCAGATGCTTTTTTATCCAAAGCGACTTCCATTCCTTAACTACAGGGGGCAGTCTCCCTGGAGCAACTTGGGGTTAAGGGTCTTGCTCAGGAAGCCAGTGGTGGTGCTGAAGGTAGAATTCGAACCCATGACCTCTTGGTCCAGAGGCAATCCTACCACTAGACCACCACCACCCCATATGCTATTATATAAATATTTTTTTTTATATGAATAAAATGACAAACTTTCATTAAGATTAGCCATTCGCACAAGCATGAAGTAGCTGCTGAGTTATGTTGAGCAGGCCAAAAGTAAAGCCAAGTATAATGTCAGTTGCTGCACCTCTTGTGTAAGTTTAAACATAATATTTGATGAAACAGTTGTTGTACTGTTGACAAAAAATGTACTTTGTGTCTACACTACCTCAGGGGGGTGCTAGAGCAGAGTGTCACACCCACCTTAGGACAAATCTTTTCCTCCAAATCAGCCATATGGGGCTACAATCACATCTAGCTTCATGTAGGCAGGAGAAGTGAAAGTATATCAAACTCTGGACCAAACATCACTAAAAACAAACACTATTTTATGCACAGTGATTTGAGATCAACTCACAGGTTTGGGACTGCGCTTCAGCCTTTTTTCTCAAAACATGGGATGCTTTTATTTCTCATCCATTCTTGAAATGCATTTTTGAGTCACTATATAAATAAAAAAGGTGATGATGGATGATAATGATGATGATTTGAGGTTAAATATGATATATCTAACTTGTCTGTGATGTTGGCTCTGCTTATTGCTGTAATTTCCATTGTGCTTTGAATAAAAAAATCAATGTATCTATTTTTATATTGCTTTTGCTCCTACTAAATACTGACCAGATGTTACTGTGTACAAAGGAACAAAAAAAAGAGAGAAAGTCCATTACTTAGCTGTGTCCTGTTCAGAGTGAGGCATATGGAGTGCAAACAGAGCTCATCTCTAATGGAGGCTATTTGTCATCTTGGGTCAACAAACAGCCCCCTCTTTTCTGTGGTTTCTGTTGTCCGAAGCAGCATGTTCCACAGGAGCTGGGTCGGGTTACTGATTCATTTTATCCACCATGAACTGCAATTATTTTTTACGGGTAACATAGCATGGGGTGTGTTAACCTTACAGCCTGTCAGTCACAGAAAACTAGTAGATGCTGGATGCAGAATGTTCCTGTAAACTCCCCGAAGAGGTTCTTGGCTGTACAGTTTTAGGAAAAAACAAAGGTTCTTTGGAGTCATGCCAAGAGAGAACCACATGTGCTTCCTTTTAAGGCCAGTATGGGGTCAAAATGTTAGTTCATGCCTTTGTTCACATTAAGCACCATTCATTTAATACCATTTAAATGGGAAAATTAAGGACATTGACCCACCTTTTACAAAATTCATTACATGCACCAATAATAACAAGTTTCATCTTCGCCCGCCATCACTGAAAGAAAATGGATCACCCTTGATGCCCATTTGCTTGATTTGCCAAGCTCTTTGTGTTTCTTTTTGGAGGGGGTTATTAATGACCAGAGAAAGGATCCTGGCCCTTTGCCTTAATCAGTACAATGTAAAAATGCTAGATCACCACATAAGACAACACTTCATTAGTCCCATGGGAGGTCAAATTTAATTGTTACAGCAGCAAAGTGGACAGAACAAAAGAAGAAAGTAGAAGCAGCAAAACCAGTAGAATAAAAACTATACAACATAGCAGGTTAATATAAACTGTACACTATACAATATATATATATATTTAAATTTAAACTCAAACAGTTAGGCCTCGTTCACACGGACGTCTGAACCCGGTGTTTTTCTGGCCAGGTGAGCGCCTATTGAACGCCGCACGTTTTTCTGCTCATTGAAGCAGAATCAAAATCAAAGCGTTCACACGGCGTTCGGCCCCGGCGTTCAGCCGGCTGCGCGTTCGGATGGCATCAAATAAACTTCATGCAACGTTTTCTTGGTGTCAAAATAATACACGAAACTACAGATTGGGTGTCAGGCTGGCGTTAAACGGCGTCAGACGCCAGTCGAACGCCTTGCTGATGTCGATCAAGCGTTGCTACCAAACGCCACAAAAACGCCTATGGCGTTCGAACGTGTGTGGACGAGGCCTTAAAGTCCAATGAAGATCATGAAATGGTAGAAAGGACAGTGCTGAACTGCGAGAGGTTTAAAAATGGTGAGGTTACCCAGAAGTGGGAATTCATTCTGGAGCTCCATGCAGTTCCTCTGGTTTGGGCCAAGTTGGTCGGGTTCGTCCTACAGCAAGATAGTGTCCCAAAACATAAGTCCAAGCTCTGCCAGAACTACCTTAGAAAAAAGAACAAGATGGAGAGCTGGAAAACATGGAAGTCTATAGACTTAAACTCCATCGAGCTGCTTTAGGATGAGCTGAACAGAAGAGTGAAAGCAGAACTGCACACTTATGGGAACTTCTGCAACAGAGTTGGGAAGAACTTTTTGCAGAATGAGCAATGAGACACTGAACCGCTTGAATTTCAATACAAAAATTGGGGTGTTTTTAAGAAGGGAATTTAAGTTTTCTGGGAATGTTTGTGGCATTGTATGTCATTTTCCCTCCAAAATTCCAGGCCAGATCTATATTACACACTATATCCGCAGAGTCAGCTGTATTGCCCATGTATGTGTACAGAATCAAGTGGATAAAAACACTTCCATTCAGCTATCCAGCTGGTATTTGAGCTGTTTATTCTTACCAGGGTCATGGGGGGGTGCTGGAGCCTGTCCTAGTGAAAGGCAGAGAAACATCCTAGGCAGGTCATGTGCAACACTTGCCACAGATATTGTTCTGTTAACTTAATATTAGTTTAATGAACTCAACTCTTCTAAGTTAAAACAACAAAACATTGCTGCTTTTGATTCATCAATGACTTCTTGAAAACTGAGCATAAATTCAGAATGAAATGAATGTCGAAGTTAACATGAAAAGCCCTAATTCCACTGTGGGTGAGAAATAACAGAAGTGTTAAACGGCATGGAGACGGTGTGTTTTCTTTGGATTGTGCAGGGACTTACAACAGAGCGATCCACAGTGAGATTTAATGCGGGAGGGTTTAGATGGATTACATAATAATGGAACATCCCAGGGTTGTAGTTTTAAGGGATTATTCATTCATCCAAGAATGTTTACATTATCAAAGATCACAACCTTGGAAAAAGGGATTTTTCTGGCTCTGACTGCTGGTAACACTTGAGCTTGTTAGTTAAAATGACTGGAGAGTGTTTAAATAGACAATAAAACACAGTGGGAATTGTAAAAAATGATCAAAAGAGCAAGCATATAAGGACAAAGTGTTTGACTGAATACTAAACAAACAGTCCTCTAAAATGTGATTTGAGGTGATCTAGTGAAAAGGCAAAAAAAGGCTTCTTTTCTTTTAGTGACTTTTGGTCATGAACCAGCAAATGGGGAAAATCATCCATCCATCCTTCCATCCATCCATCCTTCCATCCATCCTTCCATCCATCCATCCATCCTTCCATCCATCCATCCATCCATCCTTCCATCCATCCTTCCATCCATCCTTCCATCCATCCATCCTTCCATCCATCCATCCATCCATCCATCCATCCATCCTTTGCGGAAAATAGTTGCGCCTATGATTAGAAAGTCGTGGAGTCAAATCCCACTTGAACAAGATACAAGCCCCACACTCTGCTACTTGGATGTTGTTGGCTGCCCACTGCTTCACTTTTGAACAATTGCACACTGTTCACACTGTCTGCAGTGTGTGCCATTCTTTGGTTGGTTCATGTGTGACAAATGGACACTTTACACTTAATCTCATGTTTCACCTCCTGCTTCTGCAGAATCTGTCTGCCATCAGAAATGCTCAGTGAGCTCAGAGACTCTCACTAATACTGTGTTTGGGTTAGAAATTTGTCTTGGCATGGAAGAAAAATGTGCAGTGGGTTCCAGTTCACACTTCATGGGGTCTGAGAGTCATGAGAAGGCAAAAGGTAATAAAAGCGATACAGCTTTTGGCTGAATTCCAACTCAGTGTGGGTGTCCTCACTATTAGGATCCTCACAGTACTGTCCGTGCGGGTTTTAGAACGAAACATGAAGAACTGTTTGTTTGTTGGGAGTGGGGTGGTGTTGAGGAGAACATGTTCTTTACTCTACCATTCCCTGATTTTGGCCCTGTTACCAAATCAAATGCCCTTTGAGATCAGTCCTCATTATTACTCCTATTCCTGAGGCAATTACTGATAGGAAATCCATATATTTTTCATTAAATATTCATGCCATTTCAAAATGTAAATGTGAATTTTTTATTTCATTTGAGGTCATGTTTGGGAAATTATCTATATTAGTTTAAAGTAGTTTACTAAAGTCACCAAAACATTTTAACTTAAAAAACAAATCTGTGTGTTTGTCAAGAAATAATAAATACAAACATAAAGATGAATTACAAATAAACATAAACATATAAACCCAAGAATTTTGTTTTAAACAGTTTGAACTATATCTGCATGGAAGAAACTGAGATATTCAGATTTTAATGCAGAATCATTATTTATTTGCTGAATTTAACATACAGCAAAACTTTATTCTACTGGATGTCTCCGTGCTACCTGACTTTGGAGCCATCCAGCAGAAAATGTCCTTATTATTTCACAAAATAATAGTTCTCAGAGGAATTAAACAGGTTAAGTAAAAGATTTGTGTCAGATTTCACCATGTAACCAAATGTCCATAAAATGACATATGGGAAATTTTATGGCAAACATTCCTGTATGGGAAATTAAGAAAAACAATAAAAACTACTGAATCGTCGCCTTACTTTTTCAAATTTGCCACTTAAATAATAGAACCTCCTTAAATTTAGGATTAAGGAATTACACACTCATGCCTTAAATTGAATTTTAAGGTCAAATTAAGGGGCCGATGAATGGCCACTTAATTTAAATGAGTGGCTTTGTTGTATTTTCAGGGGTAAATTAAGGTAGGGTTAACCACATTTTAAGAACAGAATGTATACAACACAGTTTAGAGACCTTTTCAGAGACCTATCAATGTAGTATAACTTTTCAGTCGCTGTTTGTCATTGTTTCTATAACAGGTTGCCGTCCTGTTCTCCAGTGTAAGCGGAGTCAGTATCAGATGAGAGTAGTAGCGTAGAAGGCTTTGGTGGGTCTGGCGTTCAGTCACACGCTCGCCCTCTAATTCCTCTAACTACGGAAACACCTGGAGGCATTTAGGAACATGTGACCGGTCCTAGTCGGAGCTACCTCACGTACTACAATTCACACTGGAGAACGAAACCTAACCTGCCCAGTTATACCGCTGATCACCATCAGCAGGTGTTTGATATAGAGAGGTAGAAAAGACCTCATTCTAGGATGCTAAAAGACTGAACAACCAAATGGCTAATTGGCCAAACAGCTAAAAGACAAGAAATATAAGAAGCTAAAAGTGGTCCCCAGGCTCTGATCTCACTTTACCAGTGCCCCCACATCCCACATGTTGTTCTGTCCCTCTGCCAAGAGCGAAATATCACTACCATATTAGATTCTCACCGTATATCTCATCGTGTCATTGCTGGCCAGTTGCTATAAATGGAAAAGCTCCTTTTAGCTGGCACAGGTTTTCCCTGGCAGACGCACATGGGCCACTTGACTCAACGACAAAGCTTACAATAGCATCGCAAATCTGGCCCCCAACACAACCGCCTCACTTTGGTTTGTCCCAAAGTCCTTGTCATCCTGCGTGGCATTCGCTAAGCTAGCAACAGGCCGATCATGTGCTGAGAGTTAACCACAACAGTGGGTTTTATCTGTAGATTTATGTCAGTGTTTAAGTGAGGCTTGTAGTTCACACTTCAGATTGTGAGTGTGCTCATGCCAAAAAGTGCCAGTCCTCATAACCCCAGCTGATGTGACCTCAATGCGGACAAAGTAGCATCACTGACAACTGAAGAAATCACAATATTCCTCTTCTTAAGTTTTATTATTATTATTTCACTCGATTTTTAGCACTGATTCCTGTCAGAGCCTGTATTGAATTTTGGCAATACAAAACTGTTTTTTGAAATATCCTGAATATTGTGTGTGCATTCAGATTGTTGATTGGTTGATCAGGGCTCGAGTATTGATCTTGTAAAAATGTGTTTTTGTGGTTGAGTCACTTTTGCAATTTATGGGCTGAGAGAGAAGAAGTCACCTTAAAAATGTGTGACATCACACCTCTGGTGACTGGAAAGTAATAAAACAAGAGGTTAGTCTTAGAAAGCTAAAGACACTAAAGCCTAGGTCAGCTATAAAAAAGATGTGGGTCACTTTTTGTTGTGGTTTAATTAAATAATCGGTCGTGAAGGTGGCTAGAATGGAGTGTGCTGCAAGTTAAACACAATTTTTTTCACAGAAATGCAATCTAGTTTTAATTAGCCTTTATAAATGTTTATGCATGTATTTGTAAGATATCATGAAACCCTTATGTAGACGTTATCTAGCCCTACAAAGTATTTCTCAGAAAAAGCAGCTGATGCTATCTAACCCAAACAACCTACTAACCTACTGGCATCGTTCTATACCGTCATCTGAAAACCAATCTGCTATGTATCATCCTAATTCTACACTTTTTAATGTATACTTTTCTAAAGCTACAGAATGCTTTAGTGCAGATCAAATGAAATTCCTGATGGGAGAATGTCTGCTGGAAAAAGACCTGCAGGTTTTATCAAACCAGGAAAGCTAGCGTTAATTTTTGAATGACTTCCATGCAGCACTGAGCACGTATTAACCCACAGATTATTTCAGAATAACCCAGAATGATGTTTGAGTCTGTAATGAACATTACACTGTCAGAATTGGCAGTTTATTTTGAGATTCAGTCCCCCTCTGAATCCTCGTTAGGAGACGATCCTGGCGCTTGCTGGACTTTCTTGGACGCCCTGAAGCCTTCTTAACAAGAATTGGACCTCTTTCTTTGAAGTTCT
>JBBJLR010016439.1:0-13391 GCA_037577145.1 Brachypetersius gabonensis
TATACACACACGTGTATATATATATATATATATATATATGTGTGTGTGTATATATATATATATATATATATATATATATATATATAATGTGTGTGTGTATATATACTTAATCGTGATTAATCACATGGTTTTCTGTGATTAATTGCAATGTTATTTGCTAAATTAAATAATTAAAAAGTAGTGTATTGCGCACTTTTTTAAAGTACTGCTATATGAACAAAAGTGCAATAACATTTAAACAAATAAGGAGCTTTTTAACAGCAGTGTTACCTTTAACACAGTTACACATCTTCAGTAAAATATGTCTTGTAAATATCAACTTAAACATTAATATAATCAGATAAAAAACCAAAGCTATTTGCTACTGCAGGGCATGTTTTATCTAGTTTGATAAAGAAAAACAAGTTACCCTCAGAGACCAGAGCATTATAGCAGCTGCAAAGGGGACCAACTCCATATTAAAAGTCTAAGTATCTGAATGCAGTGTCAAAGTCCCTGCTGCTGTAATGGTCAGGTGTGCCATTACTTTTGTCCATATATAGTGTATGTTGAATTGTGGGCACAAGTTTTTAGATATGTTTTTTTCTGAAATCAAGAATACCTTGGGGAATCTGTCTTCTCTTTGCTGCTGTGCTCTTCTGGGAAGACTTTACACTACGGGTGGAACATTGCTGTGAGGATTTGATCGTGTTCAGCCACAACAGTAGGTTCTGATGTTGGATGAATAGTTCTGGAATATGAAAGACAGAACCATTATAACAGCTGGAAAGCAGGACCGACTCCATATGAAAGTCTATGTATCTGAATGCAGTGTCAATTTGTCCCTGTTGGAGAAATGGTCAGACGTTCCAACACTTTTGTCCATATAACAGATTCCTGACCGCCATGAAAACCAGCCGAGACACAGAGCTGTATGCTGCATGCACCCATGAGCACAAAAAAAAAAATCAATGAACTTTAAAAACCCTGCATTAACGAGCAATAAAATAATTGTCGGTGTTAAGTAATTAACGCATTAATGTGCCCAGCCCTAATATATATATATAGTCAAAGCTATAATTAAACCAGATTAGTTTGTCCTTATTTTGTTAGAAGATTTTGTTCAGACGTAGTAGTGGCCTACAAAGAAGTCTAATTGTCTCAACCCTGGTCCAGGTGGCCTCCAGCTTTGCACACTGAAAGCACACCGGATCTAATCAGCTCTTCAACAAGCCTGTCCTGTACTGAAGTGTTTTTGTAAAGAAGCAAAAAAGGGCCTCCTGGACCAAGGTTGGGAAATAATGGAATATCTTAATCTTCTCAAACTTATTCCTGGAGCTCTGCTGCCCTCCAGATTGTGGTGTTTCCTTCTGTAACATAGTTTCCTAATCCTGGTCCTGGATGCCACTGCCCTACTTATTAAAGTGCTTTCCTTTGTTTAAGAAACAAACTTAAACGCAGCAAGGGCTGGTTAAGGAGCTGATTGGTTGGATCAGGTGTGCTGGGAGAAGTGAAAACACTCTGCAGGAGCAGGACTTAAAAACACTTCTAACAAACCCATTTCCCCTCAATAGCTCATTAACTAGATCTGTGATGGAAGCAGGGCTGCTGTAACACCAGGTGGACATCAACCCTCCTCCTGGAGATCCACTTTCTAGCTTACAAATGAATCTGACCAAGCCAATCAAGGTCTTCGGAAGAACATAATGAGCTGGGACAGGGGCATCAGGTGGTCCACTGGAATGCCGAGCTCCCAAGACTGATCTAAAACAGTTCAAGGTTTGAGGTTACTTTGTCATCAGCAGGTGTGAACACATACATAGTTTCTCCATGGTCCACAATCCAACATATATCAACATTCAAACAGTGTTTTCCAGTTCCTGAGGCACACTGCCCTGCAGATCTGAGCAGTTTCACTGCTTCCAACACATGTGCTCCAACTAATCAGCCGGTTATCAAGCCTTTACTGTGTTGAAGTGGGTTTGGCAAAGAAGGAAAGACACTAATAGGACCAGGATTGGCAAAAAAAGTCCCACATTATTGGAGCGAAGAACTGGTCAAACAGATTTTTAAATGAGTGTGATGAACCTTTTAGCCAGAAAAGTTATATGGCTTCAGGCACGGCTTACAACACACCTGATCCAACTAATCAGCTGGTTATCAAGCCTTTACTGTGTTGAAGTGGGTTTGGCAAAGAAGGGAAGGCACTAAAAGGACCAGGATTGGAGGAAAAATCTGCTGCAGTGTGTTATTGGAGCAATTCACTAGAACTAAATCAAACAGGCTTATAAATGAGATCTGAGGGTGAAAAACCTTTTAAAGGTTTATGGAGCCTTCACATAACACGTCATTTATTAGGTTAATGTCTGTTCACAGATCCTTCATGGAGGTTCTTCAAGCTTTACTGAAGGATCTTGTTTACAAAAGTCAACTGAAAGGTTCTTTGGGGAAGCCAGAAGTTCTGTGGCTTCAAGCAAAGATCCCTTTCTGTGAGTTTATATGAGTTTAAATGGTAAAATGGATTAATGTTCCATTCTTATATGTACTGATTCAGCCTTGTCTGAAATGAATAAAATATGTTCCACAAAAAGACAAGTGGTGCTTCACCATAAGTTTGACACTCAAGAAACAGGAACAGTGTGTGTGTGGAGAACAACATTACTTTCAAACACATGCTGTCAGAGAAATAGGTTTACAAGACAAATGGGGGTCATCAGAACCTCACTGATGATACACCAGCTGAAACCAAGCTGCTGCAGAAAATGTTCCAATGCATGTCACACTTTAATCTTTACTTCGTCCACCACTGATCTTGTCCAGAGCTCATAAAGTCATTCTTCTGTTCAGTCTGTTCAAGTCTTCTTGTTCTGTCAATGAGAAGCCCAAGGACCAGCCAGAGCACCAAACTTCAAAGAAACAGCACTTATAAACCTGATAACTGCAGATCAAATCAACGGTCCTTTAGCAATTTCCTCCAGAATCTATTCTTCTGATTATGATTCTGAGTCACTTACTGTTGATATGGTTCCTCTTACTTTAGTTTAAACCACGATCACTTAAAGAAGATCTTGTTCCAATCATAAAGACAATCACCACCCAAAAACGGCCGGATGTGTGTGTGAGACTTGTGGTGTAGTACAGGTGGATGTGGGTTAAAATCTTGCTTAATATCCATAAAGATCCTTTAAGGAACAAACTTTTAAGACCGTTAAACCTAACAAACTTAAAACAGTGGAACCCAGCTGGTTTGTTAGTTTCTACTGCCTTAAAAGCTCGACGCCGTGTTTCTCACAGCAAAACCACCATGTGTGTCTTGTTTCAGGCTCCATAAGCCCAGCTTCTCATCGCTCAGGAGCCCGGGGGGCGGACAAATTAGCCCCCCCGCCCCATCTGAAATTTGACTTTCAGATGAGTTCTGCTGTTCATGACATAAATCTAAAGGTTCTGATTAGAACCCAAACCTCCAGGTCTTGAAAGCAGTGCTCTTACCACTGAGCCACAGGCCCTCACAACACAGACGCCTTTTTTGACATTCCACTTCCAGATGAAATGTGACATATAAGACAAAAAAGCCAGATTAGATCCCACAACCAAACAATATTTTTCTTTAAGATGAATGTTATGTGCAAGATATAAATCAGACAGCTCAGATTTGATCCTGCAACCTTCTATACCTGAGCCCACAGTTTAAACCAGTGCACTATAGAGTCAGGCTGGAGGCACAGCTTATTTTTGGACATTTGACTTTCAGATGAAGACACTACAACCTTCCAATCTTGAGACCACAGCTAAAGCCAGTGTGCTAATGGGCTTGACAAGCTGTTTGATTTATTTGTGATGTATTATGATGTATGAAATGTGACATGCAAGACAGAAAGGTAAAAACCCAGGTTTGATCCCACAACCTTCCGCTCTTAAAGCCATAGCTTGAACTGTGAGCTACAGAGCGAGGCCAAAGGGTTCGGACATTTTTTGGATATTTGACTCAGATGAAGTGTGACATGCAAGACTTAAAGCTAATGACTTGGATTGGATCCCATGACCTCACATTTCTGAAGCCACAGTTTAAACAACTGAGCTACATGACTTGACAAGCAACACCATTTTTTTTCTATGTGTATCTTTCAGATTCCTAAATCATCTCAGCCTGAAGACCGTCTGAGTTTGAAATGAACAAATATAAAGACGAGTCACTGAAGTGAACCAATGGTCCACTGATAACCTCCCCTTAAAGCAGGAAGACTGCAAGCCCATAACCTTCTGGCCAAGCTATAAAGGATATGCATTTTCGGTTGGTTTCAGCCTGAGCACATTATCAGGGTCTGAGCTACAGAAACATCCAGGGGTTTAATGAAACATTTTTATGGATGAAGAAAAGTGCTGTTTGTTTTTGGGGGTCATGGGGAGCACTATCTAAATTAAAGGGGTTTTTTTTCTTTCAGTTCAGTTTTTCTAATTAAAAAGCTTAGTTGGAAATCTGTCAACCATGGCCAAGGTGAGTGACAAAAACATACTGAAAGAAATTAAAGTGGAACCCTGTGTCTCAATATCTATGGACACATAAGTTCAGTTTTTATAAGATTTAGTTGTATCCAAAAGTTTGGGTACATGTGGTCAAATTGTCTATTTTCTGAAAAAAAAACTGCAGATTTTAACGCACAGTTATTTTTTATTTTCTATGGATGGGGTGGCATGTGGTGTGTGCATAAGTTTGAGCACCCTTTCAGTCTGTACTTAGAAATGTCCCATTTGGCTGAAAAATGCCTTGGATCCAGCTAAATCTTTGTTGGTTTTTTTTCGTCTAGCTCAGAAATAATTGGTCGTATTCATAAATCTGGTAACAGTGAAGAGCATTTCAAAACTTGAACCTTTCACGCTGTGATGTCCTTGGTTGGTTTTGATGTATGTTTTAGATCACTTGTGATATTCAATCTCATTTCTTGTTGTTTCCTTGCTCACAGTAAGACATTTATTTCCAGGATTTAATGATGTTTGGTTTCATTTTTCTTCCTTTAGTCCCCAAAAAATTTCCTGTATCAGATTCTGCCATACAATCTCAAGGGATAATTTTGGTTTCATCAGACCACAGCAATTGACTTGCCTCATTTGTCAAACACAGTGGGCCAGTGCATCCTGTGCCAGCACAATCTTCCTCTGTAGGTTCTTGGCTATGACATGGGGTTTAAATGCATATGTTTTTTTTTTTTATAATTTGGTGAAATTGGCCTGTCGATATTTTTATAAATATACATATTTTTGAGCAATGTTTCAGTCAGTACATATAAATAAGCCAGTCACAGCCTTCAATTCAGCTAACAGTTCAGCTAGCATCATCTTAGACGACGTTTGTGCAACAAAACAGTGGACCAGTGCATCCCATTCCAGCAAAATCTCCCTTCAGATTTTTTTGTTAGAAAAGCGTCGACAGTTCTCAGTACTAATGACATGGAAATTGCAAGCAGATAGGGCTCTATATATTTGATTAATCAATTATATTCACATAGCAAATGTAAATGTGTCTTAAAATGTGTAGTTTGGTTTCAAGCAGATTTCTTTTTTAAAACATAATCCAACACATTATTGACTGTGGTGCCAAAACCTATGTACAAAACTCTACAACTCCTCTTACTTATATATACTTTCTATAATTCCTTCAAAATAAACGGTCACACTGCTGCTTCTTCATTGCTGTCCACCATCTTTTTTTTTCTGCTTGGGTATCACTTCATCCTTTATCAGCCAGTGGTGCAGGGCGAATTGTGTTCATGAACTTCTGACCCCTGGTGAGGTCGGTGTCCTCCTGGAAAAGAGCACACTCTCGACCGCGGCGCAGAGGGAGTGTGCTGTGGTCACTCATACGTTCACCCCATTTCCCTCCTGCACTGTGAGTAAGACACAAAAGCATTAATGCGCCTTTGTGGGTGCTCTCAGTGGAGCCTCAGCTCTGTGATAGGCCACGTGCAGATATACTACTGCTATGTATGTGTTCATCACAAAGCAGTTATTTAGCACCAAAGAGCAGTGGTGACTAATGAGGTCTCTTGTTACTTTTTACTCATTTTTTTCCCCTATATTAATAAATAAATACAACCTTATGTTTAAGGTTTACCCTCTTAACTCTGTATTTTCTTACTTATTCTTTAACCTCTGCCTTTTGCCTAAATGCCATAACCGTAAATGTAAACATTTATTAACACTGGACTGTAGCACTACAGTTTTAATGATTTATTTATAGATATTCACAGTGTTCAGGCGGCTTTGCTTACAGAGTATGCAGTATTGTAGGATCCAAAATTGTGCTTTTACTACGGAACTACATAGTAAGGCCTGAGAGAGTGTTTTAGATTAATTATTCATCTGTTTGTTGGTTTATTTTTCATCACTTGAAGCTCAGGGGGCATGCTTTTGATCAGGGAGAAGTGTGTGTGGGGGGCAGGAGGGTGAGGTGGGGCTGATTGATTCAGGTCAGTAGGCAGCAGTAAGAGAAAGAGTGCTGAATTCATACACTTAGAAAGTTCAGATGAGTTCATCAGGATTGTGCATGTTGAGAGAAAGGGTAAAAATGTAATTTCCAAAATATAATTTACGGAAAGATAATTAATCAGTGCTGATAATTGCGAAACACGTTTGTGCACATTGTGTATTAGTCAAAACAATCACAAAAACACAAATGACTGTGAAAATGTGTGTATGTACATATACAGTAACCCCCGCTTTTCACGGGGGTTACGTTCCAAGAGCACCCGCATATAGTGAAAAACCGCATTGTTGTATTTTGATTTTAAAAAATGCCTAAAAATGCCCCTTATTTATGGTGTAAACCCTAAATATGCCCCAAATATGCATTTTGGTATGCACTTTGGTATGCACTGTTGTTTTCTTTGGTATAAACAGATAAATACAGTAATACATTTGTGTAATTTTTTGTAATAAAATGTAGGGGTAATCACCAATAATTTTACAGTTTAATAATTTACTGTTCATCAGCGGCACATCTTCTTCAGTACTGCAGAGACACGCCAGTTAAAGCAGACATTGGATGGTGACTGAGCTCAACAGCCACTTTTAATTTAATTTACAGTAATAAAACTAATTAAAAAACTGGGCTTTAAGAAGAACAAATCAAAAAACAAGAGAAAAACTCAAGATGAGTCAGGGGCGGACTGGCGATCTGTGCAGTCTGGAAAAGAATGACTGTCTGATGCACGGCGGGCAGACCTCTGTGCAGCTGGTGCAGAAAGTCATATTAACCATCCAAAAATGTGTTTCTCAGGACAGTACAAAAACATTTATACACTTATATTTTAAACGAAAATGTAGCCGAATTAAGTTTCATATTTATATTACAAAATTAGTAATTGTTTCTTATTTTACATAATTTTTTTTTTTAAATATGGAATTCTCTGCAACACACTAAAGAAGAAAAGCAAAACAAAAGATAAAAAAAAAACGAGCACAGTCTGAACAGAGCGGTCCGGAAGGAGTCTGGATGTGGCCGTGCCCCCTACACTGATTTTTATTTAGCTGAATTTATATTTGGATTACTATTTATGTTACAAAATTAGTACATTTTTCTTAATCATTTAGAAGTAAAATAGTTGCAGTAAAATAGTTCCACGTTATTGTGGAGATTTCTGCATCAAACTATCAATCAGGTTCTCTGAAGAAATCTGTGTATAACTTATTCCATGACTCCACGTAAAAAGGATATTGGTATATATAACTGGATATAAATATATACATATATGTGTGTATTTATGTGTGTGTGTGTGTCTGTGTGTGTGTGTGTCTGTGTGTGTGTGTGTGTGTGTGTGTGTGTGTGTGTGTGTGTGTGCACGTACAAAAAGTCACCTAAGATAATTATAATGCAAATCACCAGATATCTGTTAGATATCTAATGAGCTCTTAAGTCACAGTCAATGGAACAGTTAAAGAGTGCATTTAAAGTTAAAGGACAATCTAGAATTTGACTCGGCATCACCACATAACCAGGATGTCAGACATTGACTACATTGAATACAGATTCTTTCATCTTTCATGTTTTGGCATGTTTTCATTTAAAGTTTTTCACTCAACAACTGTTCGAGTGCTTAGCATGAATAAAAAATCGACAGTTTTTGAAATAAATGGATAAGTGGTAAAACCTGTGGTGTGCAAAAACATAACTTTCATTTGCAAAAATGTATTTTGGTAGGTGCCTCCATACTTTCAACTGATATATTACATACAAACTGATAGTAATTATACATATTTGCGCTACTGCTGAACAATACAGGGGTCATGGATAATTTTCTGTCACAGCTCCAGATGAGTGTTTCTGTGGTTCTTCATATGAATCAAGTTATGCATGTAATAAAAAGAAAAAGTTGCTTATTTTGGTCAAGATACTGCAGGCAGTCTTTAAGTATTCATGTCATTGATTCACTGGTGTAATATATTGCAAGGCCTTAGTATTAGAACGGCAAAGCCAGTATTTTCTTCATATTATGTAGCCCCAACTCACACATTTCTTTCTTTAAATAACGGCCCTGTCAGGAATATTTGTTCAAATTAGCTTTATCGCTGACAGAAAGAGATATAAACAGAATCAGCATTAGACTTTTTTAATCTCAGTGCTAGAATTATGAATGAATCAATACTGGAGTTTTCTGTTGAGCTGTGTTTCCCAAACCAGGTCAATGCTCAGTACATTTTAGTGCTTCCACTGCTTCCAACACATCTGACCCAAAGTAATCAGTTCATCAGAAACTCTTTACTGTGTTGTAGAGGGTGTATTAAGGCAAGGAAAGCACCAAAACATGTAGAAGGATGGCTTCCTCTGGGACCGTGGGAGGGAAACACTACATTGCAGGTGTATTTATGCTCTTTGCTACAGAAAGATTGAGGGCATGTACATACATATGTATAAAAAAAGTAAAAAATTACAAAAGAATGATGGATGGAGCCGTGCCGTCCTCTCACAGCAGCACCAAAAACGCTGAGCTTCAGTGGTGATTTTAACCATCAATCACAGTCTGTTTTAATAAATGATTCCCTTCATGTTAGAGACAGATGCAAAGCAGATGAGCGGCCTCCACAGAAACTAGCTTTGCATTTAGCGTCAGTCTGTCTTCTGGGCTGGTACAGCTGCAGTTCCTCTGCATAGATATAGAACAACAGGAGGTCCTCGGATTCTGACAGCCTCAACTTATGTTTTGAGTTTACGACACTCACTCCCAATTTTTACACAATTTTTGTCACTTTTTCTACAGTACAGTGTACAAACAGAATATTTATGTCCTTTTCCTTTTACTGTCGCTTAATTGTGCTTTTTTGCTCTAAATTATGATTTTACATCCTTGTTAGGATCGGTAAGTGACAGGCAAGGCTGTGTTGCTACTTCTAACCAAATTTGGGTTGCATCATTGTCGTAGGAATGGAACTGTGTTGTAACCTGTGGATCCCCTGTAAATTTATTGGAGAAATTTTTTGCTTCACTTGTAACCCTAATTATGCCCGATTTCTATGATAAGTTTCACAGCTCTTTTTCTCAAAGCTCAGACATATTACGCAGCATTACACGGCATACCATGAACAAGTATTTTTCCATTACAAATAAAGCATCCCGTGCCCATGCCGAACCCAAGCCATCACCTTGTTGCTCGATGGCAGGGCCAAAAGTGGGATGCAGCTGAGCTAACAACGTCACTGTTGCTTGGTTGGTCAAAAATGTTGTCATGACAACAGATGAACTTGGAAAGAGGCCAAAACAACAATGGAGATACAAACTGAGAAGTCGACAAAATTCAAGCGCTATTATCGTTTGGGCTGAAGATAAATGTCAGTGGAAGTTTTCTAACGCTGTGAGAAGGACATTGTTATCAAGTTAGCTGGGTAAGGTGTTCATCGCACAGCTGAACAATGCTGAGAGAAAACACAAACAAAAGAGTATTTAAAAAAAAGACCACAATAACAAAAGCAAGGGGAGAATTGCACTGCTAACATGTCAGAATCACCATTACTGGGCTTAGATCCACTGGAAAATCAAAGCGTGCTACAACTTCCAAGTCATCGCAGTGGGGTTTAGGTACAACACAGTTCCTGTATACCAGTGGAAAAGTGCCTGCAGAGTGCTCTGTTTGTTTTGCTGTTTGTTGCTGCCTCTGTACTTCTGCGTTTTTCAAATGCAAGCAAAAGGCATATAAAAAGATACATAATATCTGATCCTTATCTTTTTCCATTTATGCTCCTGTCCTCCACCCTGTATTGTTTAAGAAACAGTTACAGTAACAGATAATGGGCTTCTGGTTTGTTGGGGCCCAATAAACATAAAGGAACAGAAATGGTATTGTTTGAAGACTTTACTCTGCTCTTTTCTCACAGCTCCTTGGTGCTTCCACCCAATGAGGATCAATAGCTGATTTACTCAAAAAATGTTCCTCTCTGTTCTTGCTCTTTTTTACCCTGAACTTACCTTTTCGACTGTTTTTACTCCCTTTTTCTCTCTCCACATGCACACATGGAAGAACCCGAAGTGGAGTAACAGGTTTAATGAACTACTCTCTGTGGTCGGCTGCTCCTCCCGCAGTCCAAGCGATAAAACATAGGAAGTCTGCCTTGCTTTCCATCTGCTGTCTGGCCTGCCGCTGCACTACCTTGTTAAAAAGTCAATTAAAAGGAAACAAAGAGACGGAAAGAATATTGTTCCCCGCACCGCTTGCTTTGTGGAATGAAGCAGCACAAAATGAAAAAGGCCCTGAGTCACAAATTACACATTGATTGGGGGGGATGGGTGGTTCGTGCACCACAGCAAGGTCTCAGATAGTCAGTGAACATCAAAGTAATGTTTTCGAGTTGGAGAGCCTTCTTACTCCACCACTGCGCTCCACCACTCCACCACTGCGAAGAGGCTTCCCCTCTTCACTCCCTGCTAAGGTTCACCGAAGCTACAGGACTGAGACAAAGGACATGTGCTACAGGAGAAGTCAATAGCAGACTATTCTTTTCTGTTGGAATTGAATGTGGTGGTGGTGGTGGAGGTGGTGGGGTGGGGTGGAGGGGGGGGGGGGGGGGGGGGGGGGTTCCCCCCCCCCCCCCCCCCCCCCAGGTGTTTCTCAGGTCACATATAGTGTAAGTAACTAAAAAGGGACAAATTATTTCAGCTCTGAATCCTGGGCATAAATATTCTGGTTCTGATGAGCATGATCTGGGCTGATCTATTATTCCATATTCAGTGAGGGAGAAAGACCTTTGTGGCCTTCATCATTATGGTCAGAGTTGGGGTCAATTAAACAGATTAATTCAGTTCACAAGGTGCTATGCATGAGTTTGTTTCCTATAACCTGGTCTATAAATGTTCCAGGAAGTACTACATATTGGATTTCAGCTTTCTGGCTTAAATGAAAGAAAAATTCACAGAAACTGAGCTCATATTCTATTCAGAAGGTTCTATTCAGACTATCATGTTTACCCTCCACCTCCCACTACCCTCATGACCACCGAACAAAGTATAACACTAGATTACTTTTACTGAACCCATTCAGCATCTGCATTCAGCAACTCTGTATTCTGATTCAGGTGTATTGTGATCTGAGCTGATCTAATATTTTGTATACATTGAAGAAAAAAGGCCTTTGTGGCCTTTATCATTTTGGTCAGAGTTTAATTCCAAATATTAATTCAGTTCATGAATTAGTCTTAAAAACTGGACTAAAACATCCCAGTAAACATCATCTGTGTATTGAATTTCAGCTTTCTGGCTGAAATGAAGCAAAAACACACCGAAATTGAATGATATTCTATTCATAGTTTATAGCTGCAGTAAATGGACAATCGTCAGTGTAATGTTGCTCCAGTTATATTAGTTTCAAAATGATGTTGAAATGTGTTCTGCATCTAAAATGACCATAGAAATGAACTGGATTGTCACCAAATATGTTTGCGATAACAGAGCGGAGGCTTCATTCATTTATAGCTATTTTGTTGAGGAATCCAATATCTTATTATTATGTGCAATAGTCTTACTACTATGTGAAATATTACTGTGCCAATATCACTTCTATCAATCTCTATTATGTACAGTAACATTTACTCATCTATAGTATTTTTAGCCAGATTTGTATATATAGCATACTGTATGTTGTATAGAGAATGTTCTTGTTTTTATTAGATTTATTTAGACTGTACATGTTCTATTGTTCTTGTCTCAGAGTCTGAGTTGTGCAGTAGTAACATAGAACATTTCCTCCAGTAGCAAGAAATCTTTCTGATTCTTATTCCGATTATGATTCTGAAGATGTTCCGCCACGTGAAATGCCAGTAGGTGGCAGTCTCTGACTTACCCCTCTGTGGTCAGAGTATCCGCACTCTGGCAGCAGTTTACTTTAGCGTGGGCAGAAAAACGGCAGAGTTCACTGTTATGCTGTAATATTATGGTAATTTTATGGAAGGTGTTGTTATTTGGATGTCTGTGCAAGGATGACTGACCTTTTAGCCAGTTCTTCCTCCACCAGCTCTGAGTCATCACTCACACGTCAGGACACATCACAGAGCTTCCTCCCCGCCTGTCTTCGGGCCTCCCCTGGCTGTCGGCCCTTTTCAGCATTTTAAAGCGGGATGGACACGGGCCCCTCAGTGAGCGGGCAGAGCCAGTGTAAAGGCATATGAGTGACAGCTCATTACCTTCAGTTTAATTTAGATAACAACCTTCAAAGGACAAAGTCTTCAGATTTCTCCAGCTGGAACAGGGTTATGATACCTTTGATGCATGTTTGCGCGCGCGCGTGTGCATGTGTGTGTGTGTGTGTTTGCGCGCGCGCGCGTGTGCATGTGTGTGTGTGTATGTGTGTGAGTTTATTTGAGTCACAGGGGACATAATTGAATAGAAGCTCGCCAGACAAACAGTTTATGATTTCTTTACTACTTCTGATATTAAAGCAAAGGGATGTGTAACCAAGTATTAGCAAAGATGCATGGAGCAACATTTTATGCTTAAGAGTTCAAGCTTAGCACTGTAGATTTAGTCCCATCCCTTCCCAGTACACACACACACATACACACACACACACACACACACACATACACACATACACACACACACACACACACACATACACGTACACACATACACATACACACACACACACACACACACACACACATACACATACACACACACATACACATATACACATACACATACACACACATACACACACACACACACACATACACATACACATACACACACACACATACACATACACACATACACATACACATACACACATACACACACATACACACACACATACACACACACACACACACACACACGCATACACATACACATACACATACACATACACATACACACACACCCACACACACACACACACACATACACATACACACACACACATACACACACACAC
>JBBJLR010016448.1:0-13391 GCA_037577145.1 Brachypetersius gabonensis
TCAGTGCACCATCCGGGTTCTTTCAGTGCACTGAATTTATTTTGGTTTTCAGTGTGAACGCACTACGCACTAAAATCGCGCACTAACAGTGTGCAAGTGCGCGATTTCGGACACACTCCAGGATGACGGTGGACCGACACCGCACATAAACTTAAATATATCCAACTCAAAAACTCAACACCAGTAGAAACACAAATCTCATTCTCAGAGCACACCGGCCAGCTGAAACACATGATAAACAAATCGAAGTCCGGTGTGCTCCTTATCAAAATAAAAGCCCTAATACTTAAACTTAACAGAAAATGATTGCCTCTAGTGGCCGCTGACGGGACGTTACAGTAATAGATGTGTCGTTTTGTCATTTTGTCTGCACTGACGTTACCGAAATTCTATTCATAAAAACATCAAATTCATACAATCCCAATGTCTGAGAAACATAAAAGGGTGTGTGTGTGTGTGTATAAGAGTATAAAAACCTACAACCACTGTTTAAACCTACAAATAAAAGTGTGTAATTAATCACTTAATTATTTTTGCGCGTCTGTGGGGGTAGGAGTTGGGGTTGGGGGGGCCCGGGTTGGCCCGGCTTGTCTTGGACACAGGCAAAGGGGGCTTCAAAGAAAAAAGGTTGGGAGCCACTGATGTAAAGGACCCGTATTCTACACTTTGACTTGTAATGAAGTTCTACTTATGCAGACCTTAAATGCACTTTAGTACAGCGCTTTAAGTTCTGCAGCAGTGGTCTGGGTGTCGTGTGATGTGCAGTTCTGTGTCGGGGTGAGAAGAGCAGGCCTTTAGGCTTTAAGGGACGGTGAAGAGTTGTATTTACCAGTGGAAGCGGGCCATGTTGATTTCTGCAACGTGAGTTTGTTTATGATGTTCTGTACACAGTATGCTCAAAAATACACCCCGCAGTCCACTTTGACTGCTGAGTGGTGTCTGGGGACATGTTTTACTATGCTATGTGTATGTGTGTGTGTGGGTGCGTGTAATGAATCTTGTCAAAATTCATCAGCAAACACAGCTAGAAGGCCTTGCCATTAAAGAATTCTGGTTTTCCCCATTTAAAAATAGTTCTTATCAACACAGGAACATTCTATCTGCCTTCATCCCTCTCGTCCAGACCTTTAACATCAAACCCAGTCCAGGGGAAGTCAAAACACTGTCGTTTAGTTTGGCTCCATTTTTTTGGCTCCCTTCTTCATTCCTATGGCATTTCGCTGCAGTCACTGCCCTCTGCGTCCCAGTGCTCGTGTCTTTCCTCACTCAATAGGGCCATCCAGGCCTTTTGAGCATGTCCCGGAATCTCTGGGTTGTTCTTTTATGCATGCTAGGCCCCCTAGTCGATCTCGGTGCCACCACGCCTTTCACAAAAGAACAAGGCCTGACATCTCGGAGTTACATAAGGGGAGCCACACGCTGAGTAATGCGTTCGGAAAGGTCTAAAATGCTCAGAGGGGCCATTTAGTTAGAGCCGTGAAGGAACTGCTAATGTTAAGTGTGTAAAAACTAACTTCCAGTCATATTATTTGTTAAAGTCGGTTAGGATGGAAAAAAGTTTTGTCATAAAAAAAAGACATAACGTAATGCTCCATGTGACACCTCATTTTGACAGTTTGCAATACACTACAGGAAGCATAGGGGGCAATATGACTTATATTTCACTAGAGAAATCAGAACTTGAAGTTACAGTAATTACTATTTTTTATAATTATGTTTTATGGCAGGGCCTGTGTGACTGGGGAGGAGTTATAGAATCTGCTGGGTGGGAGTATGATGTGGAGGAGTTATAGAGTCTAAAGGGTGGGTGTGTGACAGGGGCAAGAGTTATAGACTCTGATGGCTGTGTATGATGTGGGAGGAGTTTCTGTGGTGTTCAGTGAAGTTGAGTTTTCATGGATGTGAGAAGCCTCATGTTCTGGCCCAGAAAAGCATGAGGGGCCGGATGGGTGAAAGAAAGGGGTCATGACTGCCCCCTGAGCCTTCATTGTCTTCTGTACAGGCCTGGAGTTGGACCCTGCTGTGGTGGCCTCTTCTCTGTTTGTTCTTTCTGAGTGTGTGTGTATGTGTGTGTGTGTGTGTGTGTGTGTGTGTGTGTGTGTGTGGTGTGTGTGTGTAGGGTTAGAAATTGCCATGTCGCCATGAAGGCCCTGGTGACTCCAGTGCAAGATGCCTTCACTAGGACAGGCCTCTTCACACACACACCATGAGATTAATTAGAATCTTAATTTGTCACATACGTAGTTATACAAGCACATGTAGCCCTGAAATGAGCCCTTAAACGTACTGCACTCTGCTAAAACATTTGTTTCATTAAAACTACTCAATATACCAAAGATAAGACAGTTTGATAGGAATAAATAGTAATTTTCAACAAGATGATTCAAAGCAAAACAGAAATCTCTCTCTCTCTCTCTCTCTCTCTCTCTCTCTCTCTCTCTCTCTCTCTCTCTCTCTCTCTCTCTCTCTCTCTCGCTCTCTCTCTCACACCTGAATGTTCTCTGTTTGCTCTTTTTCTCGTTTGCTGTGTTTGAACATCTCCAGAGTTTGAGCAGTGGGTGAATATGCAGCTCTCTGAAACCATGGTTGATGGATGGAAGATGCTGGTCACAGAGTGTCCCATTTCCCATTCGCTGCCATTCAACTTCACTGAATATTTTCCCTCACATGGTTTTCCCTGCAGTAACCCGTCGTGTTCTGTCTCTATGGTGATCGAAAGCTTTCCTAATGATTCAGGCTTGGTCCAGATTTGATGACCCGTCAGTGTGTTTTTCTTTTTTTAATGACAGACAGAACATCTTGTGTGGGGTGGGCTGAACATGCATGCATTTTGCTGTTTGAATTTTGCCAAAAGTCAATTCAGGCCGAGAAGCAGCGCCAAAAAACAGGTGGAATAAAAAATAAAGCAATAATATTGCATCTGCAATCACACTAATTATGGGCTTGTATGTAGAGGCTAATAAACAATTTCGGGCTTGGGCCAGAGCTTCTTTGATGACCCTACAGTGTTGTTTTTCCTTTTTTAAAAGTGAAATATAAATCACCCTATTTAGGGTTGGCCGCAGCTGGAGCTTCTCACTGATGTTACAGTACAGAGCGGAGACCCACATGTTTATTAATGGCAGATTAGCAGAGGAGTAATCAGGTCATTCAGCAGCAGTACAGGCTTCACACCGCCGCCTCCAAAAGCATCAGACGTGCCTCCCTTCTTCAGAAGAGCAGGTTTCTATCGTAGTGGGATTACAGTCGGAGTGTGGAGGAATGCTGTGATTAGGTCTGATCTGTGGAGCATCACATAACCAGCTTATGATGTCTTTCCCTTTGAAGAGCTTAAATCAGAGCCCTTGCCCTGTAAGTTACAAAACTGTGCTTAAGGTTGAATGATATTGTTTGTTCATCGCAATACCAGCTTTTACGATACCAAGGTTGGAGACGGTGTGATATGCAAATGAGTAGCAGAAAATGTGTTCATGTGTTCGGTGCATGAGTGTATAGTGAAAAACTGAGTTGTTGTGTTTTGTTTAAAAAAAATGCCTAAAAATGGCTAATTTTTTGTGTAAACCCTAAAATATGCCCTAAATAATTTCATTTAAAACTCAGTTTAATGCATTACCCCTTTGAAACAATTTTTAAGGCTTTTTAATTCTAGAAAAGTGATGACATTGGCCTATTAACATATTGAAAGGCATCAAAGTCACCATGTGTACCGTAAAGGTGCAATACAAATATTTTGCCCATATTGTGATGTACATAACAATATTTATTTTTGTTATGATAATTACATACAAAAGTCTGATGTAAAACATCATTTGTAAAAAAGAAGTTTGAAGTCGACAAAACCTAAATCTTCACACAACAGTCCACACAGATCGTATACGGACGCTACGTTTTGTGATGTCATGAAAAACCAACTTGTTTACACTACAGCAGTTTGACGCCACCCATTCACAGTGAAGTTATAAGGAGCTCTTCGGCCTGGACTGCATTCTGAGGGAGGAATGATACAAGAAAGCCATTCAGAAAAGACTCCATTTACATACGGTGCATACACAGAAACAACTTGTTTAAGTAAATAAATTTTCATGGGAAAAAATAACTGTTTTGATGAATAAAAGCAAAATATGTGGGATGGGCTCTTTAATAGCTTTTTTATTGCTAGTAAACAATCACAGTATTTAAGATTGTGTTTGTGGGGGGGGTGGCATGCATGCTTGTGTGTGAGTGTAAGAGCTGCATTAATAAGGATCTGCACATAAACGTAACATAGGATTTGCGACGTTTTGAGAAACAGCTCTCTTTTGAGGACTGTGTGTGTGTGTGTGTGTGTGTGTGTGTGTGTGTGTGTGTGTGTGTGTGTGAGTGTGGGGGTGGGCGGATGCTGGATTGAGACAGAGTCTGCGGGGCACATGTTTGGGCTCTGCAGTCTTATGACATTCTCTAAAATTGGAAGTGTGATATCTGCAGCTGCTTTAAATCCATATTGCAGAACTCGGCCTCTCCTTCCTCCAAAAACCGCCGCACTGCTGCAGAAAAGAAGAAAATGCGAAGGAGCGAAAGTATGAAATTTGCCCAGTTTATGCTAAACGCAGTCAATCAAGACACATTTAGGGAAGTTTACTTCAGTAGCTGTGAGGCTAATGTCGCTAACTAGCTTATCCCATTATTAAGCATTGTGCTAAATAGGCCTAAACCATCCTGGCTTAAAATGAACTAATCCCTAATAGGCTCACTTGTGTGGTTTCTGACACTGTTATCTAACAGGCTGTCATTTTAATGTATAATTATGTTGTTTTGAGATCTGATGCAAAACATGTTAGCATTTGTGTGTGTGGTGTGTGTGTGTGTGTGTGTGTGTGTGTGTGGTGTGTGTGTGTGTGTGTGTGTGTGTGTGTGTGTGTGTGTGCTGTAAGCCAGGCTGTATTCTTTCCTCAACTTTATAATGGCCCCCAAAGGGAGAAAGCTTTCTGCAGGGCTTCCCATCTGATTTTAAATACAGCACACGAAGTGAAGGACGGATGGTGGAAGAAGCCAATTTCATTTCTGTTAGTGCTTCAAAACACACACACACACACACACACACACACACACACGCACACACCCTCCCCAAGTGCTAATGGTCTCAGTAGTCCTGTCGGCTCTCAGCTCCACACAAGCACTGGTACTCGTTTTTCTGTTTTATTACCGTGTGTTTGTGAGCATGTGTTTGGATGCTGAACTGCTGATCAGAGTTGTGAGATTTATGATAAGACTTGTTTTATGTTTCGAGCTACTTCAGCAGGGCAAGAGGAGCCGGAGGGCCTGGATTTGGCTCCAGTTCTATCCAAGAGGGTGGAGGCCTTTGTGGTATTGTTGGTTGATATTATGCAAATATCAGAAGATGTTGAGGTAGACACTGAAAGATGTACTTAAACACTAACACTGACACTTTCTATATTTATACGTTTCTCAATTAATATACTACAGATACACTAAGTATTCTTTGCAAATGCATGTACAACATGTTCACCCGTTTTCAAGTCATTGTGTTTGGGTTGTCATAAAAGCTACATGTTTACATACAGCTCTGGAAACCAATAAGAAACCACTGCAACTGATTTTTAAACCAGCATTTCTATGAGTGACGACCGTTCCAGTCCAGTGTCTGTTAAATTCCTACACAAACACATTCTGCTTTATGAGGGACTGTTTAGTGATCAGCTGAATCACTTCTTATTTAATGAGGAAAAGAATAAAATCACTGCTGTAATCAACACTCTCCTCTCACAATGAGACCAGTTGGATGGTAAAACACTACTAGAAGTTCTTCAAAGGTAATTATGGTCCTTTTGTTCAAGAGAGAACAAGAGATTTGTTTTCTTTAAATTATTCCAGTCCTGTAAACACTGCATCATTTCTCCTATTTTGTCATTTCCTTTAAGATTATGCATTAAAGAATAATATTCTTATTTGGAAATCAGCAGTTCTTAAAAATGAAAGCAAAGCTGTTCAGTTCAATACTTGCAGCTATAAAAAATAAATCCTTGGAATCGGAACAGCTTTTCTAAGGAGTGTTCCAGCTCTGTACCTTTTGAATGAGCTGCAGTACAGATCAGCCAATCAGAACAGAGCTTACTACCTTTCAAAAGGTTTAGAAAGACACATATTTTCTACCTTTGCATGTTACTCACTTAAAAACTTCAATATCCTTTGCTAACAAATTTACAGTCTGTTCACCATCTGAGTTTTTTACCCGGAATTTTTTAATCAACCACTACTGACATGCAAAAAGCCACCTAATATAATTATTATTGTATTGTGGATTAACAGACAAGTGTTAGATATTTAACAAGTTATTAAGCGATGGAACAGTGAACGAGTGCATTTAAAGTTAAAGGACAGTCTAGAATTTACTCTGCACCACACACCCAGTTCACTAGAGTCAGACATGCATTAGTATGAGCTGGTGAGGAGAACACAGGTTCAGTTCCAGGTTCCTCCTCGGTTCCTCCAGTCGTTGTTTGGATTTGTGGAACTCCATCAGCAGCTCCTGATTTCATTTAATGAAGCCTGATTGAGTCAAATACTGGACTTAGACAAGAAATACATTGATATATACATAAAATACTTAAAATCTACTATTAATCACTATCACTAATTTACTATTAATGTAAGAAATACACTCACCTCTCTTCTAAACTGTTGTTAAATATTGTTTTCACAGTTGCCTAAGACGTTCCCACAGTACTCTGTTCTTACCATTCTATAGAGGAAACTTGTTTTATTTGATGTAGTTTCACTTATAGTTGTTCACTCAACTTTCCAGTGTTTAATAAGAATAAACATCTGAAGTGGAAATAAATAGACAAGTGGTGAAACCTGTACTATGCAAAAACGTTTGACTGGTAGAGTATGACCGAGGTCAAGCCTGTTGTTTTAGTGCCTCACGATCTTCATGGACAGGAATAGAATTGGTCCCAGATCAGTATCTGATGTAACGTTCTCCTGCTGAGCTCCAGCTTCGGCAGAATGTGTGTAAAACAGCTGCGACTGAAGGCAAACTTGGGGAAAATGGGGGGAAAAAAATGTATGTTCCTAACTCATCATCCTCTTCAATCATACTTTGCACGCTCTGCCTCTCTCTCCCCCTCTCTCTCTCTCTCTCTCTCTCTCACTCTCTATTTCACTCCACATACACATACATACACAAGAGCAGAGCGCCTCTGTTGACTAGAGATATGGATGGACAACTGGGACTAAACTGGTTCCTGACTGGTCAGTACTGAAATCTGGAGAATCTGTTCAGACGCTGCTGCTCTAGGTGTTTCTGCAGCCTTAATGAATTCTTACAGCTGCGTTTCCAAACAGTCGATGCTGGATTTGATCAGTGGAGGGACAGAGCGACGCTCTGCTCTTCAGTAATACATATTTGTTGATCAGAAAATTAGTAGTGATGCTCCTACATCATTTTATATATGATGCTTACACGCACACACACACACACACACACACACACACACACACACACACACACACACACACACACACACACACACACACACGCTCATCCCTGCACTTCTTGAGTTTGTCTGAAGCTAAAAGACCAGGCCTTCTTCTCCGCTCTTCTCAGAAAAGGAGGGACTGAGGGAACGTATGAAAAGAGCTTTGTTTGGCGGCCAAAACTCCAAGTATGAAAAGCCGCCTTCAGAACACAATTAGGAAGTCATTTCTGCATCAAAACAGAGCAACGGAGTGGTGGCAGGGGAACAGAGGGAAATGCTGTTGTATATTTAGAGTTTTTAAAGCTAGCAGACCGAGGTCAGATGTCCCCCAGCTGCTTTGCCTCTTTTCGGATTTGTTTCATATGTGAAATTCTTGTATTTTTGGGCATTTCTTAGGGAGTTCTTTTTTTCTGGAAGGTCCTTCAGATGTCTGGGGTGCTTTGACTAATAGGGGAATTGTCTTAGTCACTAATGAGGGGCTCAATATGATGATTGTGGCTGATTTCTTCACTGAAATGTAGACTTTGCTGATTCAGATTTCATTCTTAATATTCCAAATAAAATTCTGCTTGGAAGTCTGGCTGCATTAAGAATGGGTGGGAGTGGCTCTAATGGTTGGTGCAGGTGAATTTCAGTGAGATAAGAAAGGATAAGATAAACTTTTATTAGTCCCACAAGTGGGAAATTTGCTTGGTCATGGCAGAAAGTGAACTATACAAAGAGCAGCAAAATAAAAAAAAAACAATAGAATAAAATGCTATGTCACAGTACAGTATAAAATCAAATGTACAATATATATATAAAATCTAGGAACATAAATAGGCACATCTGTATTGTAAAAATATACATATGTGTATGTAAACTGTAAGTAAGACTAAATTGTACATTTAAAACTAGATGTAGGCTTGGGCAAGGGGGAGTGGAGGTAGCTCAGTGGGTTGGATACTTGCCTCCAGATCAAGAGGTCATGGGTTCGAATCTTACCTTCAGCACACCACCACTGGGTCCCTGAGCAAGACCCTTAACTCCAAGTTGCTCCAGGGAGACTGTCCCCTGTAGTTAAGGAATAAAAGTCACTTTGGATAAAAGCGTCTGATAAGTAATGTAAATGTAAGCTGTATGCATGTACATAGTGAGTATATCTTTATAAGTAAACAGAGTGGATGTATAAGTAGAAATGAAAAGACACATTATTAGAGATGCACTAGAAAAATTGCACATTCTGCCCAGCAGTAATAGTTTCACCCAAACATTGCACATGTTGTATCAGAAAATTGCACTTAGTAATATTGCACACGAGAGAAGAAAAAGCGAAAGCTACTCTGGCGTATTGGATGTGTGTGTGGATCTGTCTGCACATGTGTGGTCATCTGCAAGATCATTGTTGTGGAGTCTGACAGCCGTAGAACACACATATGTGTAGAGGTGTAAGGTTGTGGGGAAGTGTGGGCACCCCTGGATAAGTTACCTGGTATTTTGCTGGTTAGTGAATGTAGATTGATTACCAACTTAACATGGAATAAACGTAAAAATGACACAAATATTAATTGTGTTAAACACCATTTTTTGACCTGTCTAGGACAGTGGTCAGCACTCCCACAACCCTGGTTTGGCTAAGTGTCTCAGAAAAAGGATGGATGGACATTATTTTATTCGCTGAATGTATTTATCATCTAATTTTATACATTTTCAGATTTTCCTCCCAGCACCTTTGTCTCACAGTGAAAAGCCCCATTGCAATCCTTTATGGGGATAAGTGGTTTAGATAATGGATGCTGGGATGGATTTTGCTCCCCAGTTCTTCGTTGCATCCAAGTTCACCCCGTGGACCCCCCCCCCCCCCCCCCCCCAAGTAACACCAGCGACAGTGGGAAGGTGAAGATGAACATGTGCCTTCTGTTGAGTATGGCGGGCCATTGCAAAAAGGAGTTAGATGCAATTCCTTTGAATCACAGCCCAATGCTCGGAGGCTTTCCATCCCTCCAGAGTCTTTGAGCACCTCAGGCCTCATGCGTGGCTGCTCTAGAGCATCCCAGATGTCTGTTGGAGCTTTTCTTTGGAGATCATACAAGCTGTGTGAATATACACCTGAACACACCTCTGTCAGCTGAAGCTGAAGGCCAAAGACCTTTGGACTTCTAGTGTACATCAAATACACTGGCTTTAAGTCAGCAGTCACATACGCATGTCTAAAATTCACACACAGACAAGCATCCGTTTGTGCTGCATTCGTGTTAGAGTCCCTCTGAGGCTGCCGCTAAATTACGCAGTGTTGAGATTACAGACGAGGGCGGAGCGGCGGAGTGTGTGAGTGGAGGTATCAGGGGAAATCTCTCAGCCACTCCGCATTAATCCAAAGGCTGGAGTGTGTGTCGAAACGCGCTAATCTTTGGTGAGAGATTTACAGGTTCGGGATCTCTAAGCAGCTCTCTCCCTCTCTCTCTCTCTCTCTCTCTTTCTCTCTCTCTCTCTCTCTCCCTCTCTCACTCTTTCTCTCTCTCTCCCTCTCTCTCTCCCTCTCTCTCTCTCCCTCTTTCTCTTTCTCTCTCACACTTTCTCTGTCTCCTCTCTCTCTTCTTCTCTCTCTCTCTCTCTATTTCTTTTTCACTTTCTCTGTCTCTCCTCTCTCTCTTAATCTGTTTTATCTCTCTCTCTCTGTTCTTCTCCCTCACTCTTCTCGCTGTCTAGCACTTGGCCCAGCCACTCAAATCGTTCCTTAAAACACTTAAAACACAGCCAACAAATTTCCACTTTAATCCCAGGTGTAGTTGATCAGTTAAGGCAGTGGTTCCCAACCTTTTTTCCTTGAAGCCCCCCTCTGCACACACACACACTTGTATGTTTTATGAATTTAATTTCTACAAATGTAATCTGGTAACCTCAGAGCAAATTGTGCACACCCCTGCAACCTCTCGTGCCCCCCTCAGGGGGGCCCGGACCCCGTGTTGGGAACCTCTGAGTTAAGGCACTGTTATGCACTGGAGCTACAAGACTCATGTAGCTAACAATTAATGGAAGCGCAGACGATTTTGGACAAAAATAGCACGGCTAAAACAGTAAAGAGGGCAAAGTTTACTTCAGACTGACCACATCTGAGATAAATTGGACCAAACTGTTCCTTTAAGTGTCTTTCACCTGGCGGTGCTGGTGTGGTGCAGGTGGGCGGGGGGTGGTGTGCGTGCAGACCAGAGGTGGAGCTAGCTAGCGGCTAAGCTCCAGGCGAGGTTCAGAGCCACCCCACTGCAGGCCTTCTGGAAGCTTGCGTCCCCAACAGTGAAAACAGTGCCCAAGGCAGTAAAGGAACAGATAAAAAGGCATTTAGTAAAAAAGAGGTATTGTTTCTGAACTATTTTCATCTGAGAGCTTGGGACAAAGAGTCTCCTCTGGTCAAAGAGGCAGAAATATGGAGAAAATGATCTACTGGGAAGCATCAAAATCATTCGAAAGATGTGGGTGGACTTTAGTGGCATGTGCACAATGATTGTCCCACATATCCTGACTTTTAAGAGTAGGTTGTTAACATTCTCCGAAATGAATGCAAAACGTCTATGCAAAACCAACATAACCATGACGACAACCACTCTGGGGTTCTGCTCCTGCCGATTTCTGACCATAAACAAATCTGAATTTAATCAGCCCCCCAAACACACACACTCACACAAACAGACCCATCCTTGAACTGAACTTCTTCTTGTGCCTTAAACAGCTATTTGCACAATTATTATTTATAGCTGGGGCCCCATAGTGGCGCAGTGGGTAGCAGTGTTGCCTCACCCCTCCAGGGTTAGGGGTTTGAATTCAGGTCCCACAGTCCAAAGACATGCGTGTCAAGTAAATTGAGGTCGTGCCCGACACGGGATGAGTCCCTGCCTCGCGGCCACAGATTCTGGGGTACCCACAAACCTAGTGTGGGTTAAACAGTTTCAGAAAGGGAGTAAGTGCTGTCTACCTGTCAGAATATAGTCATATTATATTAAGTCAAAAATCAACTGCACTAAATGTTGTCTTATACTATTGTTTTGTTGCTCTTGCATTTTTCATGCCCTCTTTTAATTGCCCTCTGTTCACTCTTGTATTTGGTCCTGTTTGTACTTGTGGTGTTTCTGGCTTTGTTCTTTGTGGGTCTGTTTTTGTTCGTGCTGCACCTTCTTTCTGGGGGAACGTTGTTTCCCGTCACTGTGTTCTGTGTACATGACTGAAGTGACAGTAAACATTAAGCCTATTTGACTTGACAAACAGTAATGACAGCCTTGTTTACACCTTCTTTCAAAACGTGCCCTGGATGATCAGATCGCAAGTGACCAGCCGCAACACATCAAAGTTCACAGCTGTCAGTTAAGTGTCTCCAATATGTGCAAGACAAAAATCTCCACTCAAAGCAGCCAAACTCTCCCAATTACACCAAATTATAACACTTTTCATCCCTAATTTGGTTGTGTCCATTTTCACCAACTACCTTATCCACCTACTAGCGTCTCTTCACATGATACCACCAACACTGGGAGGGTGCTTCTTCCACTCTCCATTTTTTTCCAGCTTTGGGCCTCTGTCACATGATGCATTGTCCTGTGATGTCCCTGTCAGCGACAAATCATGATGCATTAGCGTTTACACCACCAAATATGTGGTCAAAGGCGTCCCAGACCACCTCAGGCAGGATTAATTAGATCATGACATGTCTCGCCGGTTAATTATGCTCGTATTTAGCACTGACCACTCGTGATCCAATCTCCCAGGTCATATTTTAAAACCAAGAGTAAACCAGTCTTTGTTAACAGTAAATGTTTTTGTTCTGATGTTTTGTTCTGTCCTTTTTAACAAGGAAAGAATCTGTAACAGCGACTGATATCCTGTTCACTGGATTCAAATTCTAGACTGTACTTTAACTTTAAATGCACTTTCATCCTGTCACTTAATAGCTCATGGAATCTAACACTTGTCTGGTGATCCACATTATGACATTAGGTGGCTTTTTGCTGGACAGAAGCGATGAAAAAAAGACATTTTCTGACTACTAAAGATACGTAAATGGAAAATGTATGTTAATGAAGAGCACTGAGTGTATTTTTAGTAAATATTAAGTGAGTAACATGCAAGAGGTAGTGTATGCTGTCAGAAACCACATAAGCAGGTCAGACTTGCTGATTGACAAGTTTGTGTAGTTTCTGTGTATTCTACCAAGCTTTCCTCCTTGTGAAGCCAATTTGGACTGACTCACTCAGCTCGTCAGCCAGTCGTGGGCCTGTTTGTTTCGGGCAGTGTGCTGGTTGTGATGACTCACTGTGTGGAAAGAGGATGAAGAAATGGCAGCCATTTCTGTTTCTCCGTTCACCTCCAGCGTGAGTCACAGAAACTCTGGGGGCACAGAGAGGAGCGAAGCTGCATGCAAGTTCAAGACTATTGATCTGACCTCATGATGGGTTCTGTTGAGGGCTGCAGTGATTAAAAACAAGCTTTGGTTACCTTTACCTTGGTGGTTTGGGATTCGTGTTTTCATGAGGATAATACCATTCCTGAACGTGGAAATCAACCCCAATTTAATCCATTATTAATATAATCAGTAGTGACAGCCCTAATGCTACTGGAGCTGGATTAGTCTTACCAGACTTTGGCCAATATGATAAGAGAATTTACCCTCATCAGAAATTCTTACTGGTTGAAATTGACTCTGCAGTTCTGACTGTCAGACTGTGAAAACCACACACTGCAGATTCACACTGGATTCATTACTGTCATTAGCACTTAAATAACAGAACCTCCTGTTTTCTGTACAAATCCAGGATCTCTGAGCAGCTCTCTCCATCTCTCTCTCTCCCTCTCCCTTTCCCCTCTCTCTCTCTCACTCTTTCTCCCTTTCTCTCTCTCTCTCTCTCTCCCTCTCTCTCTCTCTCTCTCTCTCTCTCTCTCTCCCCC
>JBBJLR010016458.1:0-13389 GCA_037577145.1 Brachypetersius gabonensis
GACAGAGAGAAGGAGAGAGAGAGAGAGAGAGAGAGAGAAGGGTAGAGAGAGAGAGAAGGGGAGAGGGAGAGAGAGAGAGAAAGAGAGAGAGAGAAGGAGAGAGAGAGAGAGAGAGAGAGAGAGCGAAGGGTAGAGAGAAAGCGAAGCAAAGCATGAAATATGCATCCCCAACTATCCGAAGCCATGAGCCCCAGCACCCTCTTATCCTCAGCACACGTCAATGGGATGCTTTGATGTTTCTTTTTTTTTCTCCCACATTTTTTTCCCCTCTTTTCTCCTCTGTCTCCTGACCTTCTTTGGGCCGAGTGAATTTGGTGTTGTTTTTCAGTTGTTTCTGGATTATTGTGCGAGCGCTGATCTGATTAGAAGAAAGATAGGTCAGCTTATGTAACTTCACGGCTCAGCGGAGAGCAGAGATCTTCCATCCCCCTCTCTAACACACACATGCACACACACAAACACACACAAACAGATGAACTGCACTGGCATTATCACATCTCATGAATGTTGCAAATGTCTCAATATAACAGTTTGGCTACGACATTGTATGTAAAGGAACGGCTCATCTGTCACATGTTAAAGTGCTGAACTGCAAAATGTAAGGCAGCACAGACATTTTGCAGCCAAAGTAGAGACGGCAGTCCTGGGCTCGGCCAATCAAATCAGACCTCGGAAGCTGTGAGCCATCATATCAGACCTTTTTTATGACAGTTCCCTACAGCCTCGGGCAAAAACGTCATAAGTGTAGCACATGCTGACTTATTAATGTTAGTCCTTCAAAAAAAAAGATAGCAGTACCTACTATCACATTCTAATCAAGGTACGAAATACAGGAACGAATACAAACGGCGTAAATTAGTCTAAAACCTGTGTTTGTTCTCTTACATGCTCACTGTTTACTTCTCTTTCTGCTCGGCTGCTCTCCGGAGCCCAATCCTCTGCAAGTACTCCCCACCCATTTGTGGGCGGAGACAATGCTGAAAGTTCTCCCGGGGTCAAAGATATTGTGTTTTTTCTATTAAAATAAAAGACATTTTTGTTCTTTATGTTCATTTGTGTGAGACACCGTTTTTCAAAAAACAAGTAGTGGTTGTTAATATTATTATTACATGTTTTTTAAATTACGATAACTTTGGTTCTATTTGACATAGGAACACTAAACAGAGCACAGCATAACTTCTGACATCATATTACGGTTAGGCCTAGGGTCAGAGTTAGCATGACTTCTGCTGTCATATTAAGTGCTGTTATGCCATGTGATGACATTTTACCATTAGCTATTTTTCTGGTCCAGATCTGAGCCGCTCACGTTATAAGAGATAACCCACAGAACTTTTAACAACTTGACATGTTATTATAGTGTCTACTGGAAAGATGTTTGAATGAACGTTCATATAAGTAGGATAACTTAAAAGCCTAATACCCCAGCAGTTTAGAGAAAAGAGTGGAATTTTACCAATTTACTAAACCAGAGACAGAAAACGATATGTAAGGAATGTTACAGCTAAATGAATTGGCTAAATAGTATAATCTGCAAAAACAGAAAAATAGAAAAACCTTTCTGCCGGGATTATAAACTGTAGTCATAAAGTCCTAGTTATGTTATAAAGAAATGTTTGTTTTGAGGATATTGCTAACCCCCATTTTGGTGTTTGCTAGCTTTTTTGCTATTCTTTGTGGCATAAAATGTTACATTGCTATCATGCTAACACTGCTAAGCACAAATTAGCTAACTACATTTAAGCATTGTCTAGATTGCCCTTAAGGTCATATTTACATAAAATAATTTCTGAGGAACTATTCATATCTTCAATTACTTTGCTGGTATGTCCCAGTCTATTTTATACTGTATATAACACAAGGTGTGTCTGAAATTGCACACTGGAATGTAGTGCATAGTTTTTGTTTAGTTGCCTGCGCTTGTTCTTGCACCGGCATTTCATTGTTGCCCACCATTATTCAACCCTGAAAACTTGTTGAAAGTCCCTTCCCTTCCACTATGTAGTCAAAATGGCGTCCGTTTAGTGCACGTCGTGTCCATCATTCTGCACTGCGTTTTTTTTCAGTGAACTGAGTTTTAGCTTGGTTGTCAGTGTGAACACACTATGTACTAAAACACAGTGTTCAAAGTGTGCAAGTGCATGATTTCAGACACACTCATAGTTCTGAATGAAAGCTAATCAAAACTAACATTTCTGGTAAGTTAGCACTATGGTAGCTTAGCAAAATAACCCAAGAGGTATGTTGGTGCTTTTTTTGGGCATGTTTGAGCCCCATTTCTGTTTCAGATCACGTAAAATACACTTTGGTTCAAAAAAGTGCCATATATTAGCCTTTCTGATATTTGCCTGTCGCATACATTGTCTATCACTAAAAGTGTGTACAAAACAGCAGTGTGTTGGAGGTTTTTACTCCATTTACTCCCTCCAGGTCTCCCTACTTGACTTACTTTTCGTCATTTGAATCATGATATATCTGATATATTCATTTCTATTGATTGTTAGCAACACATAAGCTTTTTTGTTATTAAATCAGCCTAAGTCGACGTTCAACACGATGCTGAGACAAATCCTGAAACTGAATACTGTACAAGGTTTGGCTATACACAGTCTGTGGAATGGCATTAGAGGCATAAATCTGACTGTGCGCGCACTGTACATCTTTCATCCCGGCGCTCATCTCCCTCCCAGTCTTTCCATCCCTTTTTCGTTTCATCCCTTTGCTCTTTTTTCCCTCCTCGTTATGCGATAGGCATATCTGTGCCATGTTCTCTCAGTCAGATGTGTTTGAAAGACCTCCTGCTGATCTCTTCCTCTCTCCCACTCAGTGCATCTCTCTCCCTCCCTCCTCTCATCCGTCTCTCCCTCTCTCTCTCTCCCTCTCTCTCACTCTATCACTCTCCCTCCTGCTACTGGCAACAAATGCCACGTTTTTCACTGTTCTCAGCTTCAGTCTCTCAGCCTCAGAGAATATCGCCTCTTTTTTATCCTCTGCTGTCCCTCGCGTCCAGCTGTTCTCACTCTCTATGCGCCTCACATCCATCCACCCGTCCGTCTCTCACAGGAAGACTTCTCGCCGGATTTCAAATGTGTTAACTTGGCAAATGTGGGTCTTTTAGGCCTTACAGTTTTGCTGCTACTTATTGCATCAGCTTCTGTTACTCTAGTGTATTCCATGACTCCTGTGTTGTGTTCATTTATAAGTTGCTAAATGGTCCTTTTCACCACAGCAACATTAGGATGTTTGTGTTTCAAAAGCTAATTTTAACAGTTTTTATACAATCAAATTGCTTCGGGTTCAGTTATTCTTTGTTTTAGGAGATTAACAAGTAAATGATCCATATTAACTCACCGGCTGTCTTACACTTACACACACCGAAAGAAAAAACGCACTTTGAAAAATTAGAACAATCTAAGGGTCAACCATCCTCCAGCAACTGGTGTCTAAAACAAAGAAGTAATTGAACCATAACTACAATATGACCCTCAAAACAGGAATAAAAACTAATATTGGACATTATCCTCAAATTTTTATTTGTGGTTTAGGGTTTATTTATGATATTCATTTTGAGATTGATCAATGATAATGAGAGAATTTGGAAATTTGGAAAAAGGTGGAAAATCCCAGACACCCCCCCCCCCCCCCCGAAATGTGCGTCTCTGGTGCACCAGGGGGCCAAGGTCCCCACAAGGCTGCATCATCCCGTGCAGAAACAGGGGCTGGGGCTGCAACATCCACGACAGGGCCTGAGGCTTCAGCAACAGGGACTGATGCCACAGCATCGTGAACAGGAGCAGGAGCAGTGACCTCGGCATCTGTTACTGGCTGGAGCCTCTCGGCTGCTACTGGCTGGAGCCTTGGCTGGAGTCGGCTCCTTAGCAGGTGTCATTCATGCTGGCTGAGCAGCCAGCCTGTTAGCCGTTGTAGGGGCAGCCCTTGAGGCCGCAGTGAGAATGGGTGAGGCTCGGGGGACCGACACAGCCGTTGTCTGGTGAGGCAAGCCGGACATGAACGTGGGTGTAGGAGCTCTGTAGAAAGTTGGTGACCCCCTGGGCAGAGAATCAGCTGACTGGCAGCGTCCCTGAGCCTCCCATCTTGTCAGATAGTGAGCCTCTCTGGGAGCTCCACCTTGGCCGGGTCGAAGACGCCAACACCTCCGGAGCCAGGTTCTTTGGCACTGCTGCTGACCCGCTGCCCCAACTGCCCCGGTCTTCCTCCTCATCCGAACTAAAGCCACCCAGCAGCTCGGTGATTGAAAACCGGCTCGTTCTCGCTGGTTCTTCCTGCTGCTAGGACTAGACTGCCTTCCCCGAAGTTTTTTTGCCTGCCGTGGGGAAAACTGCTGCGCCGCGTTAGAGGTCTGTCGTCCATCACATTGGTACCTGTCGTAATGTTTGTGAGAAGAGTATTGGCTCTTGTGGCGTGTTTGTTTTGCAGTTTGCTTTTGTTTAATAAAACTTCAAGAGAAAATGGAAATCCATGCCTGTGCCTCAGTCTTGGGTATGTGACAACTACATGTTTTCTGGGGTTTTTCTTTTACTTTAGAGTATCTTTTATATTGCTCTTGTCTTGGTGTCTCTGTGTGTCTTTACTGTCATAAACAAAGCAATTTCTTCCAGGATCAATACAATTTTATGATTCTGATTCTGATCTGATCTGTTCATTTCTTCCGGTAGTGATCATATTGAATGCTAAGCAAAAACAAATCAGGACTTTAAATCTGCAATCAAAAGTATGGATGCGGTTTGAGAGAATTTCTGCAGATGTTTTAACAGAAATGATTTGGGTGACTTTTGGCAAAGTGTAAGTATTCTTCATTTTTAACCTCCAGTGCAGAACTAAAGAAGTAAATGTGAGACACCCATATATGTAGGTTTAAACTGCATTTACAGTGATTTTGTGCAGCAGCTGATTAACACAATGTCTATAAACCATTTGTCACAAAGTTAGACCCCAAATTACAAACAATGAATGTGATGGCTTCTGATATAAAGCTGACCCATTTTTGTGATGCAGTTAAAGAAAACATAGATATCAGCTCAGTTTGGTCAAACCACAGGTCAAACCAAGCAATTTCCAGCAAAGTTATGTGATTCTGATTTGCTCTGAATGTCGCAGCTTCATATTGTTGCAGCAATGTTACAACATCCTGTGCACTGAACCGACATCATTAGGCATATGGCACCAGAACACCCCATGTAACCCAGCAAGGTTGGTAAAATGTGGTAATAAAGTGACTTTAGCAGTCATAGCCTACAGTCAGAGTAGCTTAACAGTGTACTTGTTTACAGGTGCGTTAGCTTACTTGTGACATTTACTGCAAGTAGCAACTGCTTTCAACTGCAAAACAACTAAAACCTCCAGAGGATCTAGCTGCACTTTGTACATAAAATAAAAAACAGCTTAGACAGGAGTCCCTAATATGGGCAGGGACTGCAGAATTCAATATGTGGCAGTATAGTGGCAAAGTGTGTCATCGCCTCACAGCAAGAATGTCCTGGTTTTGATTCCAGGCTGGGGAACTCATCTATAGGCACTTTTCCACAGGTTTAAAGGAACCGTGCTGTACCTAAACTGTACTGTGATGGTACTGAAGTTGTATCACATTTTGATTTTTCAGTGTGTTGCAGTCCGGTAACATATTTACCAAAATCGCGTCCATAGAGTCGTACCAGCAAAAAGAGCCCAAAATACAGTAAAAAACATGTGACAACGACTGATTAGGAAGCAGTGATGCGGTCAACTCGGCTGCAGCCCACATTCGGCCCTACCATCGAACAGTTTTGGTTCAGCTCGGGTTCGGGTTGCTTTATTGTAATAAAAAACACCTGTTTGTAGTTCAGCACGGTTCCTTGTGGCAGTGGAGAAGCTTCATTTATGGAGTTTGTCATTGTGGTTTTCCCTGTTCTGGTTTCCACTCACAGTCCAAAGACCTGAATGTCTGTGTCTATGTGCCTTATCTGTGACGGCGACCTTTTCAGGGTTTTTCTCCACCTTTTGCACTATAAGTGCTGGAAAAGGCTCCTGAACTTCCACAACCCTGGCTAATGATAAGTGGTTCAGATAATAGGTGGATGGATTACTCTACCATTCTGTTTCAACAGGTTAGAGTCTGCATTTCTGACTTTTCCCAATTATTTTAGGGTAAAAAATTGATTTTCCCCCTATTTAGCCACTTACCAAAGTGAAACTGACTGCACACACTTCAGTCATTTTTTATTTCATTTTTTATCATGTTAATGAGCTAAAAGTGAAAAATGTATATCTATTTTGCCGCAGCTTGTGAGAACTGCAAGCCAATGTTAGATTAGCTGTGATGCTTTTATTGAGAAGCTATTTTTAATATTGTGTTTTATTCACACCCTCATCTTGTATTACAGGGTTTAGCGTTTAGGGGTTTTTGTCAGGCCGCCAAAATAACAAACAAAAAAAACCGTTATGTAACCATGTACAGTAAGCGTAACTATTTCTGCCAGTTTTGCTGCACTTCACTAAATTTCTTGTACCATTGTCTTTCATTGCAGCCTACATGGGAATATACAACCATATGTGCCATCTACTCAGCTCCACTGTAACAGCACATTTGTTTGGAATTATACTGAGACTTCTTGGCTTGTTTATCTCCATCCTGTCAGTCGTTCAGAGCATTAAAAATAATTGCCCACTCCAATACAATGGTCTGTCACCACTTAAGCTTTTAAGCCTGCGGGGTTCATCAACAAACCTGCAAACCAGGTAATTATTAAGTGTGAATTTGCACATCGAGTGATACCTTCACACTCTGTTAGACCTCCTGTGATTCATTAAACCACTCACAGGACTGTCAATGGGAACATATTTGTTTGGGACATGTGATCTCAGTATGTACTCGATGTATACTGACAACTAGACAGGTCACTTCTATACAAAGGTGCTGTTGTATGTAATTGTTTACGAATTATTTCTCATTAGTAGTTTGATGAATCATTTCAGTGCTCAAGTTTGATGAATCATCTCAACACAGAAATGTGGTGAATCATCTCTGTGTTCAAATCTGATGAATCACCTCAATCCTCAGGTTTGATGAATCATCCCAATGGCAAAGTCTGTTAACTTAAATATGGTATTGTTCATGCAGGTTGTTGTTAAACCTTTAGTTTAGCATAACTGGGTAAAAAAATACACAAGAACTTGCCCAGGCCCTATTTTATTTTTAAATTCAGCCAAAATAAGAGTAAATCTTCATTAAAATGTGCAGCTCAGTGCGTTCAGTAAAGGAAAGCTGCCTATTTGGTTTTGACAGATGTGAGATATGGCTAAAACATTGTGATGCAACTAACACATTTATTTTTGACTAAAACCTTGATTAAAATAGAAGCAGTAAACAAGAACTGTTCAGAAAACAAATGCAATTAAATATAAATAAGCACACATACACATTTTAGAAAAAAAACAACCATTATAAGTAATAATTAATAATAGAGTGATAATTACAGTTGGCATTATGTGTATTATTATTAAAATTATTATTATTAGTAGTAGTAGTAGTAATAGTAATAGTAGTAGTAATAGTAGTAGTAACAGTAGTAGTAGTAGTAGTAGTAGTAGTAGAATTAGCATTATATATTATATTATATATAGCATTATAAGATCATTTCATAACAACCAGGAGGGTTTTGTTAATCTAAGACCTATAAACAGTACAAAATGTCTTCAGTACAGACGGCTCAACATCCACCGAACTAATTTTACACGAGGGAATACATTTGGCACACTATCACCTCAACAGCTTTTCCAATGCCACATACAACCACATACACAGGTTACTAACACACAGAGGAATTGAAACATACACCCAATTTCTTAGATTTAATCCAACACATATGAGTGAGGGAGTGGAGACTTTAAGAAATATCAAGAACTTCACCAGATTCACTGTGCCTGAAAAGGTCTGATCGTGTGTTTTTCACTAACACTTGGTAATTCACCGGCAATTGTTGTTTTTGTAATTACTTTACAAATAATTAATCAGTAATTGAAGGTGTAATTACACTTGAACTGTTTAGTGGAGGCCAAAGCCGTGACCATGGTTAGCGTATGATTGGTTCTGCACGTCAGTCTCAGTTAAGAAACAGCGGGCACAACCTCTGAGCTCCAGTTCTCGTTTATTGTTCTCCCTGAGGATGAATGTGCCGCTCCCACCTCTCTCTTTCTCTCTCCTTCACTCTTCTCTTTCTCTTTCCCCTCCTATTTCTATCTGTCCAGAGGTTTCTCTTTCTTCTCTTCATTTCCCTCACTTTTTCCTTTGTATCTATCGCTTCTTCTTTCTTTCTCTTTCCTCCTTTCCTTGTTTGTCTCTTTTTATTGTCTTCCTCTCACAGACTGTTGTCTCCTTCACCTCTCTTTACTCTTTCTCTTTTGTCCAACTTCTCCCTCTCTCTCTTTTGTTTTTCTCATCTCTGTTTCTCTTCACATCTCTTTCCTTGTCTCCCTCTTTCTATTCCTCTTTTTCTTTCTTTGTCTTTATCTCCTCTTGCTGTTTCTTCCTTTCCTCTACTGAATGTAGAGCCCCTCTGGAAGGCCATTATTGACTCCAACAACAATCTAATGAAGTAATTGGTGGCCAAACTAAACAGTAAAGACACGTCAGGCCCAACAGAACAAAACACACAAACAACTTCCTCTCCAGCTGAGCTGTAGCCTGCATCACTTTTTCCTTTTGGTACCACCATGTGCCCACCCACACACACACACACACACACACACACACACACACACACACACACACACACTCAAACACACCCATACAGAAAGTCTGCTTCGGATGACCAGTCAAAGACGCGGTTAATTAAAGCAAGGTTGCAGCTTCATTAGCCAAGAAACCTGATGACAGAATTTCCACTTCAAAGGCCTGCATGAGCGATGGAGAAAAAGAGAGACAGAGGAGCAAAAGCCACCCCGAAAAAAGAGAAAGTAAAAGTTAAAGCCATCAAAGTAAAAAACAAATACAAAACTAAACTCAGATAATAAGGATAAAAAGGCAGAGGGATGACTAGTAGAAAAAAAAATCACTAGAAGTCTTAAAGAAAGTTTGCCTAAATCTAATTTTCCATTTTATGCCACATTGGGCTGATCAGTCAAGATATGTTTGATCTTCAAACGTTTCTTCTTCGCTTTAGCACTGGAGCTATGAAGCTAATGCTGCATTAGAAGCCAGGTGTCACCCAAATCATTGCCTCTTCAATGCAAAACCAATGTAAATTTCAGACACTAGTCATATATGTAGTTAAACTGCATTTATAGGAATTTGGTAAAGCAGCTTTTTTAACTGATGGCTATAACCCCTCACTGTTTGTCAAGTCATGCCAGGTTTATTTATACAGCCCATTATCATACACAGAGGTTATTCGGTGTACTTTATAATAAAAATATTAACCATAAAATGGTAGGAAGTACAAAAATTATAGAAATAAAGAGAATGCATAGAAAATAGAATAGAAACTGAAAGTACAATGGAAGTGCAGATATTTAAGAGAATATGGAGGAGAATAGTGCAGTTTTCAGCAGCTTTAGTTAGTGCAGGTCTGATAGTGATGGGCAGTTGGTTGGACAGCAAAGTGGATAAACACCATTTCTCCATGTTTAGAGACCTACCAGGATTATATGTCATACCCCATACCACAGACTATGAATGTAAAGGCATCTGAAACAAAGCTGGACCTTTTTTCCTGTGAAGTGAAAGGGAGCATAGGTATCAGCTGTGTTCAGTCAAACCACAAGTGAAACCGCATCTGGTGACATTTTAAAGATCAAATTTATACCATCAGTGCAATTCTTTGGTGGAAATGGTTTTCCACAAAGATACAAATGCTAAAGGTTTCACATTTTCCCCAGAAAATACATTTTTGTTCCAGATTGGACCAGGCCCATGCTATACAGTTCTGTGAAAAAGTCTTAGGCACTATGTGTCACGGTTGGCCCCGTGAACCCATGATGTAGAATAAGGCCACGGAGCAGCCATGCCTTTGCTTGGAAGGTTTATTTACAAAACAGAAACAAAAACAGAGAACTGAAACCTGGCACTAGGGCCGATACTGGATACAGGTACTCGGAAACGTGGAACCGTGGAAAACAGGCAAACACACAGCAACAGACACATAAATGACGTTAATGACCCGACAGTGAATGTGACACTAAACAGAACTTAAATACAGAACAGGGCATACACAGACAACCAATGATAACAGAATACGTGTCACCCTGAGTACTCCATCAGCTGATGCCATTTCACAGGCCAGGAGAACTCAGGGCTTCAAAATAAGAATCCCTTTCCACACAAAACAGAAATAAATCCAGCTTCACCTGGTGGACGCTGAACCGTGACACTATGCAAATATTTGAGAACAATTTTTTTCAGCAGGTGATAAAATGTCTTTCTGCCAGCAAAGTGGACCTTGGAATAAATACAAACAAACAAGAAAGTAGTAAAAATGATCAGGATTTGTTTTGTTTGTAAAAGTAGTTGATATTGTGTGAGCTGGTGAGGAGAACACAGGTTCGGGTCCAGATTCCTCCACGGAATTTAATGTAGGACTGATTCAAAACAGGTTTCTGATGAAACTACAGTAAAACTGGACTTTCACAATTATTACATGGACACTTTCTGGATCCGCCATCCCTACACAGAAAGTAAACCCAGTCCAGACTGGTCCCATTCTGGTTCCCCACAGATGGAATGAGCTGCCTAAGTTGATGAGGGCAGCGGAACGCCTTGTTGTAGTGTAATGTAATGACATGCTGTACATAAAATCACTATTAACTGTAGAATTTTATGTGCTTATTTGTGTTGTTTAGTATATTTAGCAATATTAATGCAGGTACTTTAAACCTTTGTACAGTACTGTACCTTTAAGGGAAGATTTAGTATGTTTTAATCCAGGAACACTAATTGTACCTGAGCAATACATTTTTCTGGCCATGTAAGATGTTAAGGGCCCCAGTGCAATAAATAAATAAACAAACAAACAAAAGTGTCCCCCATATCCAAAATTACCCTCAATTAATTTTAGAAAATGACAATGCAATTTTCTTGTTTACTCGCAACTGCTATGGTGCTCTAATGTGAGCTAATGGCTGTCCAAAGGACTGTGGATGAAGGAATGGAAATGGAAACGAACAGACGAGTACGGAATGGAGCCGAGTTTAATTTGCCTCGCCTATGTGCTAATGGAGTAAAGTGACAAAAATGAAGAAAAATGAAGGTAATAAAATCAAGGTAATTTGTTTGATTCAAAAGTGGCCTAAAGAGGGAAATTTCCATACATTGTATGCATCCTAAAGTCTTTCTTCTACGTTCAAGAGTATTAATATGTTGGAACATCGTTGTGAGGATTTGATTGTAGCCACCAGGCAATTAATGAGGTTAAGTACTGATACTGGATGTTTAGATGTGGATCACAAATGCCGCTCCAACTCATGGTGTTTCAAGAGTGGCTGCTCAGAGGGCCCTGTTCTTTCTGCAGTGCTTTTCTGTAAAAGCTGTATTTGTGCAATTAAACAACGGCCAGAAATGAGGATAGTTTCAAGTAATTCAGTTCACTTATTAGATGGACTTTCTAAATACTTTCACTTACAAAGTGTATCATAACTTATTGTAAGTGACGGGTGTAAAACTGCATCATATAAAGGATCAACGCTAGATTAGTTAATACATCACATCACAAATCCTGATGATGATATATAAAATAGTATTTGTCCTATTTAACCTTACACACTTCTCAACCAAGTGAATCCCACAAGCTGTATGTAAAGGGAAGGCTACAATTGTAGCTTCTACAGTAACATATGGGTGCAAGCATTTGGGTATTAATTGTCAATCCTACTATATATACAGTCAACAACCAAAATTTGGAGGGTTACGTTCTAAGGGCACCTGCGAATTGTGAAAAATGTGCATTTGTGATGTGGTAAAAATGCCCTCATACATGCTCCCAAAAACTTTAATTTTAAACTCAGCTTAATACATAACTGTAACGGTAAACCCGTACTCATACTGTCCAGGGTACACTGACCTGCTGTCCCCTGCAGTATAAAAAATGTATAGTTATATTTTATATGGAAATGTAGCTGCATTTACATTAATATGTATGTTACAAAATCAATAAATTATATTTTTCTTAATGATTTTGCACTAAAAATTATTTCTAAGAAAAATTAATTAGTTAGTTCTAAGAAAAAATCTGTGAACGACTGAGGCCACGAACTTCATGAGGGAACACTGTATTCTGAACTGCACAGAAATTCTTGAAATTATGTTTCATTATAAAACGTACTTATTTCAGAAACATCATAAAATATATGATTTAAAATGCTCATCACCTGAATCACATCTTATTTACTGATAAAAATACAATTTTGGGCACTATTTTGCCTTGCAGTGCCAGACATGGACCTCTCCAACTTAAATAAATGTGTTTTAGGGCAAAATCATTTCACAACAACTGTAAAACAATGTCTCAGGCATAAAGCAGTATATCTGCAACACTAGGTGGCTTAAACAGTTCAGATATTCGGTTCATTTGCCACTATGAAAATTATGAAAATTCTGATTCGTGACTTTACATCTTAGCCACTGATGGGAATTATGTGAAAATTATGTAAAACAGGTGGAATTCTCCTTTAAGACCATTTCAGTTTGTGAGGACTGTCCTCATTCAAATCCACAACACACAGTGTTAGGAAGCGCATTTTGTTTCTGAAAGCGCTTCTCCGGCTGCATAATTAAACACGCTGTCCCGCAGACGCAGCAGAGTGGCTGCAGACGGAGGTGTAGTGCGCTTCCCTGACTTCTGAGGCAGAAAATGAAACAGATGGCAACAGAACAGACAGAGAGAAACCTTCTCCCAGCTGCTTTTCTCTCTCCCTCTCCCTCTCCCTCCCCCTCTCCACACTCTGCTTCTCCAATGGTGTTGTTTAACCCACCCTTTTTTCCATCTCTCTCCGCCTCACTCACTTTATCTCTCGTTTCATTTCCTAAAGTCTCTTGATCTCGCCGTTTCTCTCCACTTCTCCATCAAGAGAGGACAAGGCTATTTCACCTCTACTGACTTGTTCTGCTTTTTGTAAATTTTCCCTGTGACCCCTAAGTGTTGGGCACTCTAGCCTTTCAATCTGTTCAATTACAACACACTCTCCCCGCCATACACCTCTATCACACCTAAATTACTTTGAAGTGAAGCAGAGGTAGGCCCCATTCGTATATATATATATATATATATACATGGCATAGGCATATACATAACTCATAACTCATGACAACCATTTCAGCACCTCATTCTGCTTTATGGGGTACTGATTACTGATCACCTGAATCAGGTCTCTTATTTTTTTCAGGAGTTATATAAATATCTA
>JBBJLR010016495.1:0-13388 GCA_037577145.1 Brachypetersius gabonensis
GGTTTCTCTCCAGTGTGAATGCGCTGGTGTGATTTGAGACCACTCTTCTCTCTAAAACTCTGTCCACACTCTGAGCACTGATATGGTTTCTCTCCAGTGTGAATGCGCTGGTGTTTTTTGAGACTACTCTTATCTCTAAAACTCTGTCCACACTCTGAGCACTGACATGGTTTTTCTCCAGTGTGAATGCACTGGTGTGATTTGAGACCACTCTTCTGTCTAAAACTCTGTTCACACTCTGAGCACTGATGCGGTTTCTCTCCAGTGTGAATGCGTTGGTGTGTTCTGAGACCAGTCTTCTGGCTAAAACTGTGTCCACACTCTGAGCACGGATATGGTTTCTCCCCAGTGTGAACACGCTGGTGTGATTTGAGGTTACCCAACATGCTAAAACTCTGTCCACACTCTGTGCATTGGTATGGTTTCTCTCCAGTGTGAACGCGCTGGTGTATTTTTAGATGATCTAGTGTTTTACAACTCTTTTCACACTCTGAGCAGTGATACAGTTTCTTTCCAGTGTGAATGTGCTGGTGTCGTTTGAGCTTACGCTTCTCTCTAAAACCCTTTCCACACTCTAAGCACTGATACGGTTTCTCCCCGGTGTGAATGTGCTGGTGTGATTTGAGAGTACTCTTCAGGCTAAAACTCTGTCCACACTCTGTGCACCGATATGGTTTCTCTCCAGTATGAATTCGTTGGTGTGATTTTAGATTAGATAGACGGTTAAAACTCTGTCCACACTCTGTGCACTCATATGGTTTCTCTCCAGTGTGAATGCGCTGGTGTAATCTGAGATCACTCTTATCTCTAAAACTCTGTCCACACTCTGTGCACTCATATGGTTTCTCTCCAGTGTGAATGTGCTGGTGTCTATTGAGATGACCCTTCTGTCTAAAACTCTTTCCACACTCTGAGCACTGATATGGTTTCTTTTGAGTGTGAATGCGCTGGTGTTGTTTGACGGTATCCATCCCTATAAAACTTGTTTCACAAACTGAGCACTGATACAGTTTCTCTCCAGTGTGAATGTGGTGGTGTGTTTGCAGATCCGTTGTTTAAAACTCTTCCCACACTGAGCAGTGATAATTTCCCTCCTGTATGAATGCGTTGGCGTATCTTGAGACTTTGATTATCAGTAAAACACCTCCCCCACTTTGAGCACAGACAAGGTTATTAGTCTTTATCTGTGAGATGTGTTGATGAGAAGGTTAGCAGATGACGTTTTCTGAAGACTGGGGCTTCTGAATAGTTAAACCTCTCTGGAAATCAGCATTGTAACATATTCCTCTCTGGGCTCACAGAAATCCCTCACAGCGGCACCACTGATGTAGTTGTGGAAGTACATTTTCACTGTGTACGTAGGTGGGCTGTAGGGCAAGAGGACTTTCAGGTGATCATTTCTTCCTGTAAGATGAAAAACAAAAAAAAAAATTCAGTGCCAACACAGAACCCCTGTGACCCTTTTGAACCTACAGCTTGATGCATTTATGACTAAATCCAAGATACATTTGGGCTGAAAAAGACCAAATCCGTAAGTACAGTGCCACTGGAAAGTATTCACACCTTCACTTTTTCCACATTTTATGTTAAGACTTAATTTAAACAAAGATTCGAGTTTAGTTTTCTTTTACAAAATGGTCCATAATGGCAATGTGAAAACATTTTTAGACATTTTCTAAAATGTATAAAACAATGTAAACATTTAAGCTAATGCTGGCAAACACTTAAAATTTAGTGTTTAGTCAGTATCTGTGTGTGTGTGGTAGGCCTGTGAGCGCAAATGTCCTTGGGGATGGGGAAAGGAATTTCTGAGCATCTCCTTATCTTGCTTATTCAGGAGGAGTTGGTAATCTCCAACGGCCTTGCCGAGGCGCCGGTAAGTGGGGGGAAGAGCCAGATAGTCTCTCCAATCCGTGTTCCGTTGTACAGCTGCAACCATCTCCAAGATATTGCCTAACTTATGGTCCGTAACCACAGTCTGAGTGTGCACAGCTCTACCCAAAGTCTCCCAATCGGCACACTTAGTGGAGTTGTTTTGAACAGCAGTGACAGCTTTCATCAATCGTCGATATCCCAGGGCCCCGCATAAGTCAATCAGCAGAATCCCAGTTATCATGGTTCCGAATCTTGTCATCTTTAATAGTTTTTTGTTTTGTTTTTTTTTAAAAACGCAACCAAAACCATGATTAGGTAATCAACAACTGCAACCTGCATGCGGTGGATTGGATTAGAGGCAACATGTCTGCTGTGTGGGCGCATTTCGATATCTAAGAAAGGCACACGGAAAGCTGTTTGTAAAGTGTGCAATGCCGAAATTTCTAAAGAGGGTGTATCCACAATTCTCAATGTCGGATTCATTTATCATATAAAATCAAAACATCCCGATGGAGCCCAGAAGACACGAGACCCTTCGAGCACACTCACTCTGTGTTTATGAAAAGGCAAGAAATTTTTCCAGTGATTACGGTTAATATATAGGCTATGCCAGTAGTTGATTTAAAAAACAATTATAGCCTAAAGAGAATGTTTTTATATCTTTCAACTGTTTTTAAAGCACTTGTTCTGAATGCACTGTGTTCAGACACTTCGTTCAGAATATTAATATGCACTTGAATTCTCTTGTTTTATGAGAAAAGATATTTAATTGTATAATATTTCAGCTATCTTGCTTTAAGACTATTCATGAGAGGGGCCAAATGTATTGTGCATTGTTTGAATGTTAAATAAATATTTTCATAGTTTTGTAACATTTATTAATTGAACCAAGAATATTAATTTATGCAATTGCAATGCTTGACTTTAGTGAAGTAATTACACACAGTCCCAGCCATAACAGCAATATTCCAAAACATTGGTATCATGATTTGTTTTGTGTCGGTTTCAGTTTTCGGGAAAGTGGTTCCTCATTGTCGGTTTTAGGCCAAAAAAAAATCATCTTGGTGCATCCCTTTTAAATAATAGGGCTGTAACAATATGCGATACGAAACCAAAATTGTGACACTCAGATCCACAAACCCGTGATGGTATGAGAAGACACCCCTTCCAACTCCAGGAGTTATCATTCCCGTCCAGATCTAGCATTGCGAATGAACAAATCACTCACTCAGGAGAGTGAGCTACACTCTCCTGAATCACTTTCCTCTGAGGGATACACTTTCATGGCGACTAATGTTCTCAGATGTTTTAACAGATTGTTTCCAGATAAACTTAAAACGTTAGGCTGGCGGCAATGAGAAGAGAGTGAGACTCACCAGCTGTGTTGTGTTCAAGTGTAACTCTGCTAAATTGTTTCTGCGACAACTCACGAACAGTAGGACACAGCATGTAACAAGTGTATAAAACCAGCAGTTTGAGAAAATGCTTGATTCATTGTGACAGTTGCCTGTGTACTGTGGGGCACACATTCAGTGAATGGATCACTCACTGAGCCCAAATCACTGAGTGGGGGGTTACTGTAAACAAAATTTAAATTAAACAAATTAAATAAAAATAGGTATGACTAATAATACTACAAAGAAAAAATCTAAAGTTATTTAGACCAAAATAAATTTGCTCTTTTAGTGCACTGTCACAACATACTGAAATCCTATACATGTATTCAAAATTCTGGAATACTATACTCAATAAATTCTTGTCAGTTAGTCAATCCAAGAGCATGGAAAACTGGCCCATTACAGCACAAAGCAAACAGAAAACATTTTATGTAATCTAGATTTTGTCAGGAGGACAAGCCTGTTTATGTGATCAGGTGCAAAAAGGAGACAATATTTCCTCCTGTACTAAAAACCTTCTCTGAAGAGGAACTTGTGGCTGATATGCACAGATATTTCCTTGCCAGGGTGGAAAGCCGTGGATAGTGTTTCTGGGATTCCTTGTGTCTGTAGTAGGGCTGCACGATACTAGGAAAACATACGATATGCGATAATGTTGAGTGTTGCGATGGCGATATCACATGCGATGAGTAAATAAAAACTTGGCGTTCATAGTGTTAGTGTTTCTCTTTTGGATTTGTTGTAATAAAGACCGCAGGCGCTGACTAGTCTACGCAGGAAAAACAAAAATGAAATGCAATACTTCCATTCCAACTTTTTTTTTTATTATTTACTTAAACAGAACATTTAATGCCTCCCATAAAACATTTGAACCATTTAATGTTGAAAAAAATCTGAATATTTTTAAATAATTTTAAATCTTAAATAAATGTAAACAATTTAAATTATATTAAGCCAGAAAAAAATGCAGAAGGAACAATCTATAACAGCAGCACAGAAGATGAAGAAACTGGCCAGTGAATTTTTTTGCCCTCTTCTCTGTGGCACTGGGTGAAGAACTTTGACTGAACTGCGATCAATGGTGTTTTTCCAGTCTTTCGCGATTTGTATATTTTTCCGCAACATGTATATTGCGCATGTTATCACGATGACGGTACATTTGCGATACAATGTGCAGCCCTAGTCTGTAAGGATCTTAAAGAAGCTGCCCAGGCTTTTCTTCTTTCTCACACACACCCCACCACCACCAGTGTTGCCAACTATCTCCTACTGCAGGGGTGCCAAGCCTATCCAGAAAAGGGCCGTGTGGGTGCAGGTTTTTGAGCCAACCAAAAAGAAGAAAACCTAAGTAACTTAAAAACCAAGACCAACTGATTACAGAGGTGGAACGAAAACCCACACCCACACGACCCTTTTCTGGACCAGTTTGACACCCCTGTCCTACAGGAGGTAGCTGAAGTTTATTGGAGTAACGGCTCTAACATAAATGGTGGGTTTTTTTTTTTAACCAGGCACGGTACTTCTCATCTTCCAACCATTTACCCCTTCTACACTCGCGGCTTTAAGACGAGGCTGACAATTGGCTTCTTATTGGCCGCTACTTATTCGTAGGGAGGCATTCGCCAGTAGGAGGCATTTGTGATTCATTTTTATGCACAGCGTGGACACATCCAAACTGCAAATCTGTGGATTAAAATGTCAAATGTTAGATGTTTTGGACATGTTCATAAAATTGTATTTAATATTTTACACAATATAAAAACCTATTAACCCCCTACACCTGGGATGTATGTCTATTCTTAGAGTTTAAGTTCTTTTTTTCTTGTTGCTCCTTTATTTGAAAAAGTCTCAACTTTCTAACACTGGTGGGTGAAAGAGTATATGACAGAGATAGAATACTGATTTTTGAGAAATTTTACTGCAGCGTTCTGTTATAAATCACCCTCTAAACCTGGAATGCAAGTCTATTCTTTAAATTGTCCTTAGTGAGTTTTAGGTCCCATTTCTTATGGCTCCTTTATTCCAAACCGTCTCGAGAATCTGACACTGGTGGGTGAAAGAGTATATGATAGAGAGAGAATACTGATTTTTGAGAAATTTTACGGCAGCGTTCTTTATTAATGGAACGGAATCCACGAATTAGTAGCGGCGAATAAGAAGCCTAGTTCAGCGTCGTGGCTTTAAGGGACACCAGTCTCACTGCTGAACACATGGAGTTACTATTTCTTCTGTTTCTAAGGCATGCATATAGGCCTATGGTGTAAACACTGCCCCCCCCCCGTGCTATAGGCAGTGCATGCGCTGGTAAAAAAAAAAAAGGGGGGGGGAAATTCGTTGCTTCATTTCGCCCTAGTATCAATTTAATGCCACCTCTTTTAAAATTCCGGCCTTTTCAATACTTTTCAAGGGCTTAAAAACGTACTTTTAATACTTTTTAAAGATCAACGGGCACCCTGCAACACTCCCAACACGCGCGCGCACCCACACAAACACTGAAAATGAGAGCAGTCTCCGCCAAGTCCGGTAAACGACAGTTAAACTCAGTGTAAAGAGTGTACAAGTATCAAACAGCTCTTTACCTTCAGTTCCTGTTTCTCTAACAACACGCACAACCGCTGCGACTTCTCCTCCACGCCACTCTTCTGCTTCTTCTATAGTTTTTATAGGCGGGTGGCATCCAACTCGGTGCATTAGCGCCACCAACTGACATGGGTGTGGAGCCTCAGTGGGGTGTAGACGCTCATTTACTATATAACTGTTCTTAAAATGTTCTCATCTAGTCTGGTTCATTTAAAGAAAGTAAGGTGTTTCCATGCTGGTGGTGTTACTACAGAGAAAGAGAACAAACTAATGTTTGACTAGTATGTCCTAATGCTTTAAGATTTGCCTCTTAGCATTGTAAGCTGGACAGCCCAACGAAACATAATCCACTGTTTCTGTTTGGTTGCGTGACGAACACTGACCAGTATTGTGCTTTCCTATAATGTTGAAGTGATGGTTAAAGCTAGTGTAACTTATTCTTAATCCTGTCATTATGGTTTCCCCCCTGTCGATTCCAACTACCCAGTCTTTTTTGAAGGATCCTGATCCTCCTGATCCTGTGCTTATGTGTCATTGTGTTTGCCAAAGATTGTTCACTTTGGCTTTAATTTCATCTCTCCTTAATGGCACAGCTAGATTACCTGGGATTAATTTAAGAGATTTTTTTGGCCTGGCAGAAGTAGTAGTCATTGCCATCTACTTCTGCAAGTGACGGAAGCCAAATAAAACATACAGATATTTCCCTATGATAGAGTCTGTATAGGCTCGCAAATATGTTATTAATTAAGTCAGATCTGTAGACAGATTTTAAAACACTGTTTAAAATACTGATCAAAGCTGCCATGGAATCTGAACAGATAATACATTTATTTAGTCTAAATCCTCTATCCATACAAGTGCTAACAGAATAACTAAAGGTTCCACAGAATAAACTGTCAAATGGTCTGGTGTTCTTTGCTTAACTGATTTTTCAAACTGTGGAATATATACTGATGCTCCTGTTAGGATTCATTTACATTTTTTCCAATTCCAACTTTTCAATGACTCTGTGGCAAATTTACATGACCGTAAGTTCTCAGAAATATTTGCATATTTTATTAAATGACAAAAAATCAAAAAGAACATTTATCAAAGTATTTTTAAATAAAAAAATGACAAAAAATCAAAAAGAACATTTATCAAAGTATTTTTAAATAAAAAAATGACAAACTGGTTATATAAAATTATTTACTTTTGCTGACACATGAGCACAATGTGAACCTTGACAAACATCACATAGCCCCAATGAACAAAACTGGGAGGCCACACTGTCTGAAAAATAAATAAAATAGTGCAATAACACTGGCTTAAGAAATTACAGCCTTTTACTCCCCCAAAACAAATTTGCACACAGTTCATTTTTTAATTTCTGCAAGCTTTTCATCAATACGCTGTTCAATGTTCAGCAGAGATGCTTTATTTTCTTTTGCTGTTCGCCAAAAACTGTTGGATTTGGTGATATGGGTTAGACCGTCTCTGCATATTCATCAGCCTTTTTTCTCAAGGGTGCAAACATCAGCCTTCAGCCTTCAGCCTTCAGCCTTCAGCCTTCAGCCTTCAGCCTTCAGCCTTCAGCCTTCAGCCGCCTCCATCGCATACAGGGTTTGTATTTGTGATCAGCTTCGAGGTTGTAGCTGCTAGCCAACCTAGCCCTTACATACTAAGGCTAATCAGCTTCCTACAGCGCCACAGCTGGCGGGAAGCTCGTAACCATGGCTACCGCCTGTTACAATCGCTCCTATTTTTTTAAATGGTGCAACTCATCTGTGAGGGTTTTCCGCTTTAGTTCAACTGCTTTCTGTTCTTTCTTTCTCTTCTCCTCAGCCAGGTAGGCACAGCACTTTGCCTGGCTCCTGCTGCTGAAATGAGTAGCTATTTTGTCATCTGCACCTTTGTTATGCCCCCAACAGACCTGACACGGTCAACAATGAGCTTCTGAGAAACCAGAGTCCCTATTGTCTCATACAGCAGGGTGTCTAATCTATCTACTTTGGTGTCAAATTCCCTAAATGTAGCCTGAAGAGCAGCTGATTCACAAAACTCCCTAAACTCTCTGAGGACATCATTATGAACTTGACTCATCTATGTGTTTAGATGTATGTGCAGTATTCTTTTCATTTGCCTTGCACACAGCTCCTTGGATTCAGCCATGCATCATGGGTCAAGGCTTCTCACTAATGTGTGATGGAGTGGAGCCTTTTTAGCAGCTTCTCAAGGAGTGTAACCAAAAGCATCTTGCAGTCTATCTTGATCTGTAATCTGTCTCTCTGAAATCTTTTTGGAAGATGGCCTCTGCTGCAAATCCAATATCAATCTTAGAACTGTCCTAGTGCAGACTACTCTCCTGAAAAGGAACATGAAGGAGCTTCAGTGTGGATAAGGCATCTTCCTTTAGACATCGCCCCATGAGCCATTCAAGAAATAAAAATTAAATTTGAATATTCACCTGTGTTAAGTAGACCAAATATGTGATGCAGTTGTACACCTTCATAGCTTGGATATCATAAGTACATTTACATTTAAGTCTTTATCCCCCATTAGTGATCCTCAAACTTTTCATGAATGACACTTCAAGAATGATTTAATTATTTAATTAATCAAGAATTACAACCCATTTAAAATAAAGAAACATCAGCCTATTTAAGTAATGAACATGTAATGTAAGCAATTTAATTCTAATTTAAATATTATTTATTATGAACTGTTTTCCACTGGTGTACCACTAGAGGGAGCTTATTCATCACTCTTTCAGAACATATGCTACGCAGTAATATGCTAATCAATCAATGTTTCACCAGAATACAGATAAATACATACCTTTAATTAGTTTGTGCATGTCGTGGGAGAGGAATGGCAGCATGGGTTTGTCTGTTTGATACACGGTAAGGAAGGTGGTCATTTCTCATTTACATTTACGGCATTTAGCAGACGCTCTTATTTCTCTTGCAATGCTCTGAAATACTCCCACTTTCACAGGAACGAGAGGATCAGAAAAGCAATTCTGATCCTGAAATTATGTGATTTCACTTTTGGATTGGGTAGTTCTCTTCTCTCTACCATCTCAACGTAGGGTTTGACTTGTGGCCAGAGAAGCATTCCCTTTCTGTTACACTGACATTTTCTATACAACTGTGCTTGCAAAACATAAGCATTGGCGCACTAAAGCCGGCAGTCACCAACATGAAATCCTCTGGTCGAGCAGGACTATCATGGAAAAACCAGTACAGGCTACAGTCCGTGTTCAACTTCGCAGGCGGTGGATTTGCATTCATCTCAAAACACGTTGTGTAATATGTGCAATCCACACAAATCAGTGTCAATAAACGACTTCCCCACATCATTCTGCACTTGCTTCTGTAACATTTCGAATACATTCTAGTTCACGTCGGACTGTGCTTTGAGATTTGCGATTCCCATCTTTGAAAGCAAAACCTTAATTTTCTCTGCAATATTTTGTGCTGTGGAATGGCCCATAAACTTAGATCCAATGTATTTAGTTTTTACCTTGGGTCTGTCCCATAGTCTCACATGCATATTTAACTGTTTAGCTCGTAAATAATGGTTCAGACTTTCATCAAACAACATTACGTACAATATTTGCTTCGATATTTTGGACAATGTCCTTTTCTTAAAGTAAGGCGCCAGTCCAAGAGGACATAAATATGAGCATTTGCTTTCACCGCATGCAAATCTGGTAGCTATTTGACTGTTAGGGAACATGGCCAGAAATAGCTGAGTGTCTGAAATGGTCCCTTGTTTGAAGTTGGACGAAAGGGAGGTGCTGTAGGGGGCAGCGGGTCTCGCTTTGACGTTGTGAGGGAAAAAGCCAATGATGGAGACATAAGATTCACACATAGCAGCAGCCTGGTGCTTACCCCCCTTTGCATGGCTAGATAGGGCTGCCTCTCCCATGTTTGATATGTGGAAAGTTTTATACATTTCAAGTTTTCCATAGTATAATTGGTTTTCCAAAACTTTCACATGCCTGGAAATTGCTTTTCCAGGTTTTTATGATCTGTATATAGGCTATACCTATATAGGCTATAGGCTTAAATACTGTTGCACCACAGCATCCATCCCACCATACTCTCTACAGTGTTTCGGCAATCTCAAAATCCACTATAGGCATAGAAAATAACCAAAGGGGAATAGCTGATAATGCCTCTGTGCAGCTGTGTGAGAATTTTGTCATGCCCAATTTCTCTGCTTCATTATCTCCGTCCCATCCAAAGCTGTTAAATTGTTTATGCCCAGGCTGCCAACATTTGTCTAGGACTGATTTAGTAGGGTTGTTCTGTTTGTGTCGTTGTCCAGCATGTCATGCTGAACTGGAGCAGTGATAATGGCAATCCAGGTCCATGCTGGAGTTGGTAAGGTCTTAAAAAGCTTGTCCCTGAATTACATAAAGTTTGTGTTAGTGTGAATTTGCAGTTGACCCATATGCAATACATGCATAATCTATGGCTGACCTAATTAAAGCAGTTTAGATGTTCCTAAGAGATCTCATACTTACAGTCCAGATACTTCCTAGAAGACCACTCGTAATATTATTTGCCTTTTTGCACTTAGTAATGCCTTTCTGGTTATGGTCTCCCTAAGTTAATTTATGGTCCATCCACACTCCTAATAGTTAAAACTTGCTTAACTGGTTGCCCATAAAGAGTAATCTGTTCCTTAGGATTGACTCGCATTTTGGAAATACCTAGTGTTAGAGTTTTGTCCAAAGAGAAACAGAAACCCCATTTTTTTACCCCACTCCTCCAGTGTAGTAACTACTTCCTGAAGTTTATTTTACACTAATCCATAGTGCCCCATCATCTGCATATAATGATCTGCCAAGGCTAGCATCAACCCCTGAAAAAGCATCACTGATAATAATATTAAAAAGAATAGGACTGCATACAGTACCCTGGGGGATTCCATATTCTATGAAGTGAGTACTCGAGTTTGATATCCCAACCCATACTTCTACACTCCTATCCCTCAAAAATCCATTACCCAGTTATACATTCTCCCACCTTTACTCATAGATTCTAATTTAATGACATGAATCTTTCCATAACATATCATATGCTTTACCACATCAAAAACACTGTATTCACCCATTCCTTGTTGGCCTGAGCCTTCCTAATCCCATTTTCCATGTTACAGGGTCCATGGTGGTCCTTACTTCTTAAAACCACTCTGGCTTTCTACCACCTTGTAACAAATGTCATCCTTACCAGGAAATGCAAAGGCTCTTTTCAATTCAAACAGGGAGAAGGGAACATCTTGTGCTCTATTAAAATCACTTTTCTTCCTAAATATGTTAGGGTGAGCTCTTAACACCTCATCACTAGCAGCTCTTGCACCTGGAGTCAGGTTATCAGAGCTAACAAATGCTCTAACAAATGTGTGCTTGTGCTTCTGCCTTATCTTTATTACTGATCATAAACTCCCTTCTGATAGCACCCATCTTCCTAATCATAACCCACAATTAATTTGATTTTTCCTCCCAATTGTATTGCAGAACTGTTGCCACTGTTGTCACTTGGCTTGTTTATTAACTCTTCTAACAACTGCTTGGGCCTTTTTATATGCCACCAGAAGGAACCATCTTAAGTTGCTCTAGACCAGTGGTTCCCAACCTTATTTCCTTGAAGCCCCCCTTGCCTGTGTCCAAGACAAGCCAGGACCCCCAACTCTTACCCCCGTACACGCCCAAAAAGAAAATAATGATTAATTACAAACTTTTATTTGAAAAAAATAAACAGTGGTTGTAAGTTTTTGCTCTTATACTCTTATACACACACACTTTTACATTTCTAATACAATTCTAATTTTGGTAAACTCAATTCAGACAAAATTCTGCGCACCCCCATGTGATCTCTATCGCACCCCTAAGGGGGGCCCGGACCCTAGGTTGGGAATCACTGCCCTAGACCATTCCCTTTACCAATTACTTCTACTGCAGCAGAATACATTTTTGTGTTAAAATCATCCACACTATTATAGGCATTTGGGTTTGGGAACATATTATAGGCTGTCCAATTACTATTTCTTAATTTCCACCTAGGAAAGCCATCCTCCTCCAGGTGAACTGACCTTACTTCAATTTCACAGACTATTGGGTAGTGACCATTACCTATTGTGGTATTTTGGTCACTAAAATATCCCATTTTGTGACACCGTCCATTTGTTCAGATACCAAAGTGAGGTCAATTGATGATTCCAGCCCACATTTATTCTAGTTTGCCTTCCATCACTCAAACATACCAACCCCTCATCCTCGAAAAAATGTTCAACCACACTAACATTGGTATCTGTGTGTGTGCTACCCCAAAGAATACTGTGTGCATTAAAATCCCGACACCATACAGTCTTACTTGTCCCTTCACAAATGATGCTATTAAAGGGTCTCTCTACTTAATTTTCCACATGGATTAAAAAAATTTGTAGTTTGCTTGGAGTGAGTTTTTTTTTGGGGGGGGGGGGTGGGGGGTTGAGTTTGTGGCGTACGCAAAGAGGAATGTCTCACTGTGGTGGTTGGCGGGTTGCAGCCCCTCCCTGCCTTGCACACTCTCCCTCCCTTGCAGACTCTCCCTCACAGTGTCCCATCGACCCAGCATCTTAAAAAAAGAACAATATCTGCTATATCAAATACACGTTTTATTTATCCTATAACAAAGAAAAACACTGTAGTGGCCATTGTCTCTTCACAATATTCATGCTGTATTAAATAATTTCAACTTAGTGAAAAAATAATTTAAAAAAAAGAAAAAAGGAAAAACACATGTAGCCCCAAATGGGCCCTTTGAACAGTGGTGGTTATTCTTTCCGTGTGTGTGTGTGTTTATGAGTGATGCTGGGTGTTGTAAGTGTTTGTGGCAGACTTTGATGAGTTGATAACTGATACTGGGGGCTCCCATTTAAAGCACTGTGATTCAATGTCAGCCATTTTCACACTCATGATGGATGACAGAGTTCCATCCAGAGCCAACGCATTCCTGGTTTTGGTTTTATTAAGCCCTACCATAGCAAAAACCCTCTCTGCATCTGCATTTGAGTGTGGTAGTACTAAAACCAGTTTGGCAATCGTAGACAGCCTTGGAAATCTGCTCATTCTAGTCACCTTTGAAAATAATTAACCAAAGAACCCTAATTACACTCCTACATATTTTTACAGTTATTAAATTGCGTGTGTCAATGGGTGTGCACTGAATATTTCTTACCCTATTCTTCAGTGAGCACATATTGTCCCAGAAAGCTGCAATGTTGAACATGGCTGGGTCTTGGGGTATAGGGATATTCATCAACTGATAGTCCAGAAATTTCTCACTCACCTGATCTTTTTCTTGGGGTCCTTGGTATGGAAGCAGTTCAGGAAACCTAAAGAACACAATGTGCACTGAACTAGGAGAAACAAAGGGCTTTGTTTTTGATCAAACTTCCCAACTGATTTAAAATGTTAAACCCTTACCTTTCCACAAAGTATGCAGCATCATGCACTTCACACTCGGTCCTCTGCTGGACATCAACAAACCTGGCATGTTTCAG
>JBBJLR010016505.1:0-13388 GCA_037577145.1 Brachypetersius gabonensis
CTGAGTCCACTGACTCTACACACGAGATACTGTTACTGAGTCTTCTGACTCTACACATGAGACACTGTTACTGAGTCTTCTGACTCTACACACGAGACACTGTTACTGAGTCTACTGACTCTACTATAACTTTCACCTTCCCTTCAGTTCACATACTCAGACTCACAATGGATGTTGAATGTCGGTGACCACGCGCCCTGGCTCTGGTTCAGCCAGGATTTACACTGTCTCTCAACCAATCACGCGTCACTCTCACTCAGCTCCTAACGAGCCGAGCTGCTTCCACTCTCCCACTCATGCACGCACACACACCAGTTGAAGGTTCGCCAGACGTCACAGATAGGATCTGAGGAATGGGGTCTTTGATCCTCTGATCAGCTCCCAAGTGATGAAACATGGGTGGTATGTAGAGTAGCTCTGACCTGAAATTTTAGAGGGAAAATTTATGCACAGTTCTACATATGGCACCCTGTTGGAAAACTTCACCATGTAGATTTTAAAGTATGTTCATAGTGTGACTGCTGTAAAGTTAAGGAACTTTAAACACAAGGTGTCATTCAGTTTTCAGCAGTCGTTCACCGTTGGGTAATCGACAGGCAGCTAACAGGCTAAGATGTGTTAAAGAATACTGATGTGGGGAGACTGGTAGAAGAACATTTGTACAACAATGTGTATAGACGTATACTGGTAGAAGAACACATGTAGAAGTACACTGGTAGAATAATAGGGGTTCGAAGAAAACACTGAAGAAGAACACTGGTTGAAGACACCTATGGAAGAATACTGAAACATGTAGAAGAACAGAGATATACACTGGCAGAAGACACGTGTAGAAGAATACTGGTAAATAAAAACACTGGTAGAATAACACTTGCAGATGAACACTGGTAGAAGAACACTGGTAAATAAAAAAGAACACTAGTAAAAGAATACATGCAGAAGAATATACGTGTAAATAAACACTGGTAAAAGAACACTTGCAAAAGAATACATGTAGAAAAACACTGGTAGAAGAACACAGGTTCCAGCCATTGAATGGAAAAGCCATTTCAAATGGACTGAAGGAAATAGACTATAATCACCATAGCCTCACTATGCACGTTTTCATTTCTCCTGTAGATGTGGAGTTTTGTTCTGTGATAATATTATTATTTTTGTATTGTTTCTGCTGTATAATGGAATGCTCTGTATGTCCTTGTTCATTTAAACTCATGTTTATTGTTTAGCCTGAATAGAAAAGATTGTTTGATTAATAATATAACAGCACTAAATACACTCTACACTTCATAGCATGAATGTGTTCGTGCGCACGTGTGCGTGAATGTGTGCATGTGTGTGTGTGTATGAATAACATGCACACGATAAAGCTGCGCTGAGCACACTTAGCATTCAGACCAACAACACGCACACATACCTTCTCGTCACACTCTCAGAATACTTGAATAGAGAACACAATGAGATCAGGAGGGAAAGATGAAAGGGAATGATAGAGAGAAAGAGAGAAAGAGAGATAGAGACAGATGCAGAGAGAGAAACTATGTGGTTGCTAGGGTATTGGAAATAATTGGCAGGGTCTTGTTTAGCGGTTACTGTAATATCTTTCATACCTGCAAGGGGTCGTTGTGGTGTTCCAGGTGAATGCTAGGAAACCTCTGGTGGCTGTCAGGTGGTTGCTGTGGTTTTGGAAGTGGTTGCTAGGTTGTTATTAGGTGGTTGAAGTGGTATTCCAGAGGATTTCTTGCCTGTTGTTATCTGATAGTTGTAGGGATGTGCTAGAAAATTGCTCCGATGTCCCATTTGGTTGCTGGGGTATTGCCCATGTTTCATTTTTGCATACAAACATACAATACTTTAATACTTAAGGTGGGCAGAAGACCCCACCTAAAATGTTACTCAAGGCTCCAGCTGTTCAGAAACAGTCCCTAGAAGGCCTTCACACCTCACACAAATGTTTTGGGTTTTTTTTATAACCAAAACTAGACATTACAAATGCAGCCTGCTGCTTTTTGAAAGTCAATATGATTCAGGTCAAAGGATCTGGAGCTGTATTACAGAAATGTCCTTAAGCATAAAGTTAAGATAGGATGATTTAAGATGGATTTCTTTCAATTTGGTATTACAGAAGCAAATTCTAACTGAATTTGGGAATCCTATCTTATCTCGAGTTTGGAATCCTAAATAAGCAATCTAACATCAATGATCAACTTCTATCATCTGTTTGTTACCTAGCAACTAACACAACACATCATCTCAAAGTCACACACTTTGCTTTGAAAATCAACTTTAGCGAAAAAACGAAGCGCATTTGTTAATTGTATCACAACCGGGAGAGCCCCATGCCGACGGGCCAAATTACCTGTAGCCTAAATAATCAGTTAAGACAGCGGAAGGGTTATCTTAAAGAAAAAAGATTTTTTGAGGTTAGGATGCTTGTGTAATACACTTTTCTTAATTTAAGTTAGGATAGGAAAATTGACGTAGGAACGGTTGTTCAGTAATGACTTTTTTCTTAAATAAAATCCTAAACTGCCAATACCATGGTTACCACACAGTTAAGAAAGTTCTGTAATACGACCCAAGGTGAGTGAGTTCAGTGAGCAAATGTACTTGTTCTTCCAATAAGTTGGTTTGAGGGGCTAAAGGTGAGCAGTTGTACATGTGTTTAGATATACCTAGTGATGTTTGAATACATCACATAAAGAAACTGTTCTCTGCGTTTCAAAATTGTACACAATTTGCTGTGTATGGACTGCTTAGCTCCACATTAATCATTCAGAAGTGGCGTTATTGGAGAAATCTGTGCCAGAGTTAAGTGGGGGGGGTTGAGGAAGCCTGCCTGGCCTAATGAGGGAAAAAATCAGGACTGAGCTGCTTTTAGACATTACTCTACATTACTTATCCTGATCAGAGCACTTTCAGAGTGCATTAGTGCCTTCTGATACTCCCCCCAGCTCTAATAACATCCCTTCCTTGAAGATGTGTATGAAACTGGACATCTGGACAGCCAGTACTGGGCCAGGGAGGAACCCTTTACATACTTTAAGGCAGGCCTATTCAACTAGCAGCCCGTGGATCCGGCCCTTTTGAATTTTTTTATGTCCCGCCAGACTGTCAGGAAATCAGTGAGTGATTTATTTGATATAGTAAAGCAATGGGATTTGGATGATGATTGGCTGGTAGTCCCCCGCTACTTTCGCCAAGATTGGCCAATCCGAGTTCAGAAGTTGCCATGTTATAAGCCAATCGCAGCCGAAAGAGGGATTGTCAGAAAATGGGTGTGTTACCTAGCTGGCGGTAACGAAAGAGAATCCGGGAGGGGAAAATCACACACAGCGAGGGGAAAATCACACACAGCGAGGGGAAAAGCACACACAGCGAGGGGAAAAGCACACACAGCGAGGGGACAATATTTGTAGTTTTAGCTCGTGATGTATCTACTCTAACGACTTTAACGGTCAGAGTTCTCGTTTAGAATTGTTGCTAGACCCCCTTACCCCCAACCCCTATAAACGGACCCGGCGCGAAATCTTTCGTGCTAAAGTCATTAGCGTACCACTATAGTGGAGATGAGAGGAATCTGAAACATCTGTTATTTAAGAAGCTCTTGGATTTTTTTTGATGGAGAGATAAAATCAGTGGTAACAAAGCTGCACCTGATTACGTTGCTTTAACTAAATTGTATTAACGTGGCAGTCTCCGGCCACAGCTAACGATTCACCAGAAGAACAGCATGGAGCAAGGACAACTGGCAACAAATACAACTGGGCAAAGCTGATGGCTGACTGCTGCAGAAAGTGGTCATTTTCCTACATCATAGGCCAACAGGCAATGATCATCAGTGATCTTGTATTTATTCCCTTTCCTAAAAATTGCTCCAACGGTTGCCATTAATACAGGTAACGAGGGGAGGATAGAAGAGCTTCTTAAAGAAGAAGTAACAGGTCTGTGAGGGCCAGAATTCTTGCTTGTTTCTAGGTGCTAGATACTTATTTTCTGCAGCATTATACAAATAAATTCTTTAAAGCACTGAGATTGGGACGAAGGAGTTCCTTCAGTTCTGTTCGCTGTGCGCGAAGTGGTCCAGGAGTCTCTAGGGTGTCTTCAGACATACATAAAGGTTTTAAAGGAGAAACTGTTGGAACACAGTTACCCTACCCCTAAGAAAAACTGAATTTTGAATTTTGTCAGTGAATTCAAGGAACGTTTGTGTAAGGCATGGGAGTGTGCTAGAGATGCTTTGACCTCTTCGCAAATCGCGATGAAGAAGTATTTTGATCTTGAGTCTGTGATGCGCACCTTCCAGCCAGGAGACCGAGTGTTAGCTCTGTTGCCTCTTCAGGGTTCGGCTCTGTCTGCTCGTTATTCTTGTCCTTACCAGGTTGAGAAAAAACTAAATGAAACAACATATGTCATTAGTACCCCCGACAGGAGAAGAACATGCCATATTAATATGCTAAAGTTTTACCATGAGCGACGCCCGTCTGGTGGTTCGCTGCCGCACTAGAGCCCAGTGGGACAGTCACTGACCCGGTTGTGGCTGTTACTCTCCTGCCATCTCCCTGTCCCAAGGAGGACTTAGTGATAGATCCGAGTCTGCAGACAGCTCGCCTAAATAATTCAGAGATGCTTGTCCACTTACCGACCTTATTAACTCATTTACCAGATGACCAACAGAGAGATATTTGCCAGATAATTAATTCTTACCCTGAGCTGTTCAGTGATGTTCGCACACAAACTACTGTGTTACAGAACGATATTGACGTCGCAAATGCCAAGCCTGTAAAACAACACGCATATCGAGTGAACCCTGAAATGCGGAAAATTGTGTCAAAGGAAGTTCACTATCTTTTAGAGAATGCTTTTGCTGTTCCAAGTTTCAGTCTGTGGAGTTCTCCCTGCATATTAATACCTAAACCAGATGGTACTTTCCATTTTTGTACTGACTTTCGCAGAGTTAATTCCGTCACTGTCCCTGATTCATATCCCAGGCCACGCGTGGATGACTGTGTAGATCGGGTAGGAGCAGCCAAGTATGTCAGTAAATGAGATCTCTTGAAAGGTTACTGGCAGATTCCGTTAGCATCTGAAGCTTTGGATATTGCAGCTTTCGTGATGCCTGACTGTATTGCTCAATACACCGTTATGGCTTTCAGAGTGCGAAACGCGCTGGCTACGTTTCAGCATTTAGTGAATATTGTTCTTTCAGGAGTTTCAAATTGTGAGGCTTACCTGGACGATTTAATCTTATACTCTGCGTCTTGGGAGGAAAATGTAAAGGTTCTTGATACAGTTTTTAAGCGTTTGGTACAGGCCAATTTGACCCTCAATCTTGCAAAGTGTAAGTTCGGCAAAGCCACTTTAACCTACCCTGGTAAAGAAGTGGGCCAAGGTCAAGTCCGACCCGTCCGGGCTAAAGTACAGGCTATTGTGGAGTTTCCCGTCCCACGCACTCGACGAGAACTCCGTCGATTTTTGGGGATGTCTGGATACTACAAAGGATTTTGTCATAATTTTTCAACTGTAGTCTCTCCTCTTATAGCCCTTCTGAGTCCCTCTCAACCGTTCCACTGGTCTACTGCCTCTGATTACGCATTTAGTTGCATTAAGTGCTTGTTGACGGACGCCCCTGTATTGTGTGCCCCCAATTTTACTAAGCCTTTTAAATTGGACGCTAGCTCTGTTGGAGCAGGTGCTGTCCTCTGTGCTCTGTACTACCTAGGTGGATCTGCTGGTGTTGATTGGAGGACGATGTACGTCGGTCGACTGTCGTCACGGTGCTACGCGCCTTGTTGGTGTTCTGCCTGCGAAGTCCCGCCTCCGGCCTTCTGCTGATTGGCCGATCAGAGTTACAGACCACGATTGGATCTGCGTCGTTTGGAGTCCCTCCTTTCACCCTTAAAAAGGCGGTGGACTGGAGGGAGAACAGGAGGGAGAACAGAAAAGAGAGAGACTTTCCGTAGAGACAGACGTGTCGTTCGATTCCAGTTCACTTGGCTGAACTTCTGTGTGTAGTTTATAGTGGTTTACCTGTTGTGTTCTGTACAGCATCTCTTATCACTTCGTCTTTTTCAGGTTGGCATACTTCCGTTTTACTCTTGTGATAAAATCTGTTAGTAAGCACTGACTAAAAGGCAGACACCACCCTTGTATGTTTGTGTGTAGTTAGTGGGAAATAGGGAGGTAGGATTAGGGACCTTTTAGTTTTGTTCATTCCTTTGGTGTTGTCTTTTTGTCTTTAGTGTTGTTAGAGTCCAACCTGTACATTGTGTTGTAAATAACTGTAAATACTCGTGTATATCTGTTTTTATTATTTTTTTATTTCTGGATAAAATATTTGTTTATAGCACTCCTCTTTGGTTCACTGCTGGTCTTTTGGTGTACACCACTCCACCTTCACCCTTTCATACCCTTTAGACAAAACGATCATACAATGTGAATTCCTGGATTTTCACACAGTCTCTCACAGTTGAAGTGAACCTATGATGAAAATTACAGACCTCTCATCTTTTTAAGTGGGACATATTGCACAATCGGTGGCTGCCATGTACTTTTTGCCCCACTGTTGATAGTATTTCATTTGTCTTAGTAATTAGTTTGTATTTCCATTGTTGTTGTTGTTGTTGTTGTTGTTGTTTTGCACAGAGAGTAAAAATAATTGCCGCTTTCCAAGCCTGTCTGATGTCATTACAGCTGTGACAGCTTGGGTAGGGGTCGCTTACTAATAGTAAAACATTTTTTGTGATACGGTGTATTTCCTTGTGCCAGTAGAAAAGCACCAATCATGGGGTGCAAAGTTGGGTTGAAATTTTATTGACGTTGCGATCCAGTGTGATCCACAATACTGTGTGATATCCAGTAAAAATATGAGGCTGCTGATGTGTGAAAACCGTTAGACATTTTTCAATTTTAGGCCTCTTCCTCAAACCCCCTTCATACAGAGCCTTCCACAGTAATTACCTCTAAAGTGTACCTCTGTTTGGCACTGAATGGCTGATTAGGTTAAAGTGCTGAAAACTTTCAGTCACAGCACTTTCTTCGGGGGGGGGGGGGGCAGTGGGTGCTCAGGACGGTCTTGGGTGTGTTTAATTACGGTCTCACCAACACCTGCCAGGGAACTCATGGAATTATTTATGAAATAAGTTTGCATTACTGTGCTGTTCCATGACCCAAATTTGATCTCTTCATTACCACGAGAATGAGTCTGAGAGGACTTTACTGGCCAGTGTGTGTCAGCAGCAGAAATGTGCTTTCGCATGTTGGAAACTGTTCAAGAACTCCCACACAGAAAATACAACTTTAATCACACCTGTAATTTTGATCAGAAATCCTTGGTCCAGTCCAAGAACGTTGAGCCCTCTGTAGCACAATACACAGTACGTACACCAACACACAATACACACACCAACATATAGTATGTACACCAATACAGAGTACATACATTAACACCTAGTGTATACACTAATACACAGTACAGTAATCCCTCAGTTTTACACGGATCAGCATTCGCTGATTCAGTCTAACGCAGATTTTTTTCTGAGAACTGAACTGTTTTACCGCCACCAGTCCAGCGGCAGCAGTAATACACTGAAAAGTTGTCAACCGGCATAAAAAGAAGAAGAAGTGACCTGTCTAAATATGCGGGTTTCAGTGTTTCTTTTGTGTACGAGTCTTTGCATGCTGCTAATGCTAATGGGTTTTTAAGCGATAAAGTTTTCTGATTCTGTTTATTTATTTACCTTTACATTTTTAAGAGTAATGCATTAAACTGAGTTTAAAATTAAATTAAAGTCTTCTGGGAGTATATTTAGGGTTTACACTATAAAAATAGGCATTTTTAGGCACTTTTTACCAAAACACAATAACACGGCTTTTCACTATATGCGGGTGCTCTTGGAACGTAGCCCCCGCAAAAAGCAGGGGGGCTACTGTATAAACATTAACACACAGTATATACACTAACACACAGTACAGACACCAACACGTAGTATATATATATCAGTCATTATATGACCTGTCATATACTGGAACACATTGGAACCATACTGTGTATTAATGTTTTGTGACAGCAGGCTGCAGACGCTCCTCGTCATGTACTGACCGTGGTGCTGAATGAACAGCTCCCCCTGGCTAGGAAGAGTGAAGTGACGGCAGAGCACTGTTTCAGCACCACTTGTATGGATCCACCATCAGCATGTGGAGGGGGCAGTCTGGCTTGACGCAATGCATCTGGGACCCATTTCAGTGCTCATCATCAAGGAGGAGCTGGGTGAGTTTAAAAGGAGACCTCAGCGACTGTGTGGGGAAAACTGTTCCAGCAAATAGCTGTTAACCTCACACAGATTCCAGCCCAGAGGACCTCACCCACACGGGGAGACACCATGTGTGTTGGTTTATGAACTATGTGTATACGTATAATGGGCATTGGTTTATATCCTGTGTGTTGGTGTATTTACTGTGTGTTACTGTATATACTGTGTTCTAATGAACTAAATATACTGTGTTGGTGCATACACTGTTTTCTAATATACTGTATATATGCTGTGTGTTGGTGTGTCTATTGTGTATTAATGTATATACTTTGTGAATTGATTTGAGTTGCTTTCAGTGCTTGGAATGTGTCCTGTTCTGAAGCAGATTGTCTCCGTCTGACCCTGACCGACCTGTACCTCCACATCTCACGGGAATTCTTGCATTAATAAAGTCTGAGGCCGTCCAGGTTAATAATCTGCTGGAAGCTCATTAATCGGGCTGGAATGTTTTTTGCTGGAGGACATAAAGCCAGCACAGCAGAACCTTTAGCACAATAAAGCAGATCTTCAGAAGTAGGATTCACTGCTTATTATGTCTTCTCAGAAAGCAGCTCGGTTCTATTCTGCAAACACGTCATTTTTCTTCATCAGTGTTCGGGGTGTATTGCATGTGAGGGTTTTATTTCAGGTCATTTTTCATTTAAATAAAACTGTGGGGATCATTTTGGCACAAACTTAAACCATATTATTTATACTGACTCTCCTCGGGAGATCTGAGCCTGCTCTGTCTGCCGCTCTGCTGTCTCGTAGGACAGTGGTTGTCATTATTCATATTAAACACAGTTTGGACTTTAGTAGAGCATGAACAATTGAAGGTGCCAGAGCCAAACTCTGCAAGAAAAACAATCTGAGTTAGCTAACTTGCAGTAACAGCATGGACACACAATTTCTCAGCTGTGCCAGTGTTGGACATCAGAAACCTGCTCACTCTGATCCCGACTCCTGAACAACTGTATGTCAGGATGTTGATGTTATCAAACCTGAAGGAGGCACAGTCCAGAATGTAGACGTCCAAATATACTGTTTGTGGTTTTGTAGACAAATCTATTTTTGCTGTGTTTTATCTTCTGCACTCCTGTAATCTTGGCCACAGTGATGCAACATAAACAGTTTGTGCTTCCAGTCCAGCAACTGTCTGGTACTGGGAATAAACAAACGTTAGCACTTTTCCATAGGTATACGGGAACCACACTGTACCTAAACCATACTGTGGGGACATGGAAGTTGTAGTATACTTTGGTTTTCTATTGTATCAATTGATTGTCCCAAAAAGTCATCCATGGAGTAAACCAGAAGATTTTTTTTTCTGTCAGAGCCATTTTTGTCATTGTGGTCTTTCATTTTCTATAGTCTTTTGTGGTGTCTGTCCTCATTGTTAATTAAATCTATTAAATTAAATCTTATGTAAGAAATGTATCAGTTTCTTTCATAATCCGTCTTATTAGTATAATCAAATCATAAATATTGAAATCTTTCATTTCTAAATGAGATGGAAACATTAATTCTGAAGATTTATTAACAAAAGTGAATAGATTTTGGCATTAACCAGTTTTAGAGCGAAATCAAGACAACACAAATAAGCGATCAAACTCATATCAGAATATTTTAAGTTTTTAGGGAAAGAGCGACTGAGAAATGAGTGAAAGGGTGACTGAGTTGTGCTGGGCATTCTCGGGTATGCATGTTTTTGCATGCATGTGGGTGTGCATGTCTGCATAAACCAGAGAGAGAGGAAGCGAGCAACTGAGAGAGAGAAAGTCAGCCGTGCATGGAAGAAACAGAGGGGGAGTTTTCTGTTCCTGTCTATGAGTGCATATAGGGAAGGAAAATGGTGTGAGTTTGAATGGTAAAGATGGTGCTCACTGGTGTTTAGCATGAGTTTATAATGAAAGTGATCCTGGTCCGTGGAGACAAGGATGGCATTGATTTCTTACCAGAAATTGTGGTGAACTACGCTATATATCAGTGAGAGCTTTTATCTCGTCTGTGCATTTTAAACAGAGAATTATTTTAGTTTTATAAAAATTAGCTTTATTTATATGTAGCTTAGAAATTCTCAGGAGTGCTGAAAATTTCTACAAGATTAGTAAAATGATAGATGGCATGCAAAGACAAATCTATCACTGCACACATAAATCCGAGTTTAGATTCTTCACATAAACACACTCATAGAAGTTTTACAGCATTTGTTTTTTTGAAGTTATGTTGAGTCCTTTATCTGTTGTTATTTGGCAGCAACCTCACTTAAGTACATCCGCTTTGAACCGAGGAGGGGGGAGAGAATGTAGAGCTTGGCCAGCTTTTATAACCTTTAGAAAAGACCCTGCCCTAACCCAGACTCCACCCAGTCTGTGATAGGATGGTTGCATTGCATTTTTGGAGGACAACATGGTACCTATACTTTCTTTCCTGGCATTGATGTCCAGAGAAAAAGTGCCATTTTCTAGCTGACTACAAGCTTATTCTACCATGTGAAAGTGATTTGTTTAGATTAGCAACCAGCATGACTCCATGCCACCATAACCGCCGCCTGTAGCTTCGACATTTGTGTTTTTAGTTTGAAAGGAGGGGCTGAATATTTTAGGCCAACATTTGAGGGAAGGGCTGCCCAGAGGGAAGAAAAATTCTCTTCTTTGTCCAGCCTATTTCTCTTAGACACTGGGCTCAGTTTAACATCAGTATGAGATTTTGATCATTTTCTCATCATTCTTAAATTCAGTTCTTGAGAAAAAGCCTTCCTCTAATCTCAGCATGAATCTAAATTACAGTCTTCTTTCTTTATTTGTCTCAAATAATCATATCAAATAATCATATCAAATTGAAGTTACTGATAACAAAGTTGGGAGATCTGTGAGAGTGTTGAAGAGAAGAAAACTGAGAAGCGGATTTTTTAATTTTTTTTGTGCTCCATATTTGTCCTAAGGGGTAAGGAGAAACAAGTTAGACTTCAGTAAACTCCAAATGGGATGATATATTTCTGACAAGACAAAGTAATGTCTGTTGTGAGAAGCAGAATCTTCTTCTGGGTGTATTTGTTTGGGGCAGCTTGTTTGGAGGAAACACTGAAAGGAAGGGCTATATTTGATTAGAAGAAGAGTTTTGGAGGAAACACTCCCCAAAATCAGTCACCCCTTCTAAACGTTCACTATTTGCCTCCGTTCACTAGTTTCTCCTGCTAATTCATAAATATGCTCTATTTTTCCTCCGCGTTCAACCAGAAGTGGCTCCTGACTGCAGTGTGGCAGAAGTATGTCAGAGTGACACAGTACAAGTCATTTTAATCAGCCTCCTGTTCCCTTCAGAAGGTCTGGAAAGCTCTCCCTGACACCTCTTAGCATCTGTTAAATACCGAGACATCATAATCATCATCACATCAGCATGTGGAGTTCAGTGGTGCTAACTCATTCCTAATCAGCTGTGCTAGTCTGCGGCTTTAACATTTGCACACCTGACCATGGCCTCTGCAGAAACCTGACCTGTATTTTTTTCTTCAGTGAGTTCTTGAAATATAATTTCACTTGATAAAATAACATTACTAAGATATTTATTATTAATATTACCCACATTTAAGATGATTTTGTCCACCAATATATAGGTTTTTTTTAGCTTCAACCTAATCAAGCACAGATGGTGTACATACCTGTCTAATCTAACCAAGCTTTAGTTAAAAGTGAGATCATGAACATCTTAAACCCAAATCTTACTTCCTCTTAGGGTGTTAGAAGAACTAAATAATTCACAAATATAGAATAAATACTAAAAAAAGAAAATATATTACAATAAAAATGCTAGAATGACTTGAATAATGGATTGAGCTGCAACACTGTCAGGCCTTTCCTCCAATGCTGAGCTTAATGAGAGCAGGAAATGACCACCATGCGGCTCCTGTAGTTACAGATGCACTTCCATTTTACCGATAATGTACAGTTAATGTGCTGTAGATTACAGAGGAGGGAGGTTCCTTGTCTTCTGCACATTCCTGTTCTGCAGAAAAAATCTTTATTGGCATTTTCTAACAGAGAAACATCAGATATGCAGACTGTACCTTGTCTCTAGAGAACACAAATCTAATGTGAATTTAATTCATTATGAATTTACGTGATTAATTATGTAATTATATTAGAATATATATTAGTGTATCAAAACATGAATAAACCGTTTTGAGCAGAAGATCGAGCAGGGCTGTCGAAGTTCTACACAGTCTAGTGTGCTGTGGCTTCTCTTTAGGAAGAGCTGCACATTTTTATTTATTGTTTTGCTAGTTTGGTTTTGTGATTAAAAGTGGCATCAGTAACACGATCACCACTAACAACACCATAACCACCAACACCATCATTACCGCTAACACCATCATTACCACCAACACCATCATTACCAACACCATTAACACCACCATCATTACCATCTGAGATACCACCAATACCATCACCACCAACAACAACACCAACTTTACGACCACCATCACCATTACCAAAACCACCACCACCACCAACATAATGACCACCAACACCATTACTACCACCATTATCCTCATGAACACCACCATTACCAACACCATTAACAACACCATCATTAACACATCAGATACCAGTGCTACCACCAATACCATCACCACCAACACCATCAGCACCATTACTACTACCAACACCATCACAACAATCACTACCAACACCACCACTTCTCCCAACACCATCACAACAATCACTACCAGGTAGCATGGCAAGGCTTCTAGTCTGGCCCATGAAGATTGTCCACTGGTGTACCTCACGGCTCGGTCCTGAAGACCACTTCAGCTGATTCAGAATGCAGCTGCGATGTTAGTCTTCAATCTTTCAAAATTCTCACACACTACACCTCTACTACAGAACCTTCACTGGCTCCCTGTGGCTGCTTGCATTAAGTTGAAAACCTTAACACTAGCTTTCAAGGCTAAGAATGGGCTTGCACCTCCTTACTTGTCTGCACTGGTCAAGCAGCGTGTCACTTCTCGTCATCTCAGGGGATCAAGCACAGCTCGTCTTGAACCTCCGCTGCTCAAAAGAAGAGGAAGACCTGCATCTAGACTCTTTTCGGTCTTGG
>JBBJLR010016516.1:0-13387 GCA_037577145.1 Brachypetersius gabonensis
TGTGTGTGTGTGTGTGTGTGTGTGTGTGTGTGTGTGTGTGTGTGTGTGTGTGTGTGTGTGTGTATCTGTGTGTATGTATGCATACCTGCAGTTCTGTGGGGACTGTGTTGTGTCCTGTTCATTGTCAAACAATTCTCTTTTCCTTTCTTAGTCCCCTAGCTAACTGACAAACAGCAGTTAACCTCCAGCCATCAATCCACGTAAGTATGTGGGTGTTTTTTCGGAATGCAACAAAATAAAAATACACAGAGTATGGCTTTAGGCAGATGACAAGGACTTGACAAGTGGGTCACTAAAGGGACTTCTCTGAATGTGTCTGGCATGCAGAAGTTAGTCCAGCATGCGTGTGTATGTGCACGAAAGAGATCATGGGAATGCATAGCTGGTGCACATCAGTGGGAAAACAGCTTAGGTTTAGGGTTAATGGAGTTGAATGTGTGTTTGATTTAGCAGTGTAATGAGCATTTACTGTTTTCTGCGTGATCATCTGTAAATTAATCTGTCTGAGTGTGTTGCTGTTTTGTTGTGTTGTATGTTGCACCTATGGTCCAGGGGGACAATATTTCCTCTCACTGTGTACTGTATGTATATGGCTGGGATGACAATAAAGCTCTACTTGACTCAATTTGACTTGATGTTTATGAGGATGTTTGTGTATGTAACGAGTGTGTGCTGCAGTGCTAAGTGTTTCAGTGTGATGTTTTGAAGGTGCGAATGTAGGATATCACAGTCTCAGTGTATATATACAAACGCCAGGGTTAAGCTAACATGGCCAGCAGCCAGAAGCAAAGCATTTGTTTGCGTGTGTACGTGTGTGCCTGCGCACATTCGTTTATGTGTGAAGTAGTGCAGTATGTCTGTATGCCACAAACTCACGGCGCTCTGCAGTGTATGAGTGTGCACGTGAGGAAATGTGCACGTGTTTCTGCAGAGACACCCCTCCTTTTCTTCACTCTTCCATCTTCCCAACACACAGAACTGCACCCAGTTCTTTCTCTCTCTCCCTCTCTCTGCTCCTCTTCCCCACACTTGATCCCTGTGCCTCTTCCTCCATAACATCCCACGTTCACTCTACACACCCAGGCCTTCTAGATATATCTATACATAAAGAGAGAGAAAATAGGAGACTGAGCCAAGCCAGTCATACTGTACTGTACTCTACTGCTGATATTGTGATATTTAAAAAGAGCTGCTGAAGCAGGATAGCAGAATCAGAATCAGTTTATTGGCCAAGCACACTTGGCATGTAGGACTTTGTCTTGGAAAACTGATGTGAGTGCATCAGGATATTAACAGTAAAAAACACAAATACAATACACAGTTACAAAGACATTGCCAATTTTAGTGTCCATTATTAATGCATCTATTTTTAACACTGTTTAACTAATTCTTCCATAGTTTCAGGGCTGAAGCCAGAGAAGTCTGTAACTTGGTATGATTAACTCTTTCAGCTGCTACAGCCATGAAATTGTTTTATAGGGCACATTTCACAACATGTTGTGTTTGTATAACTATGTATGTGACAAATAAAGAACCTTGAATCTTGCAAATGCCCTATGGCTGCTGGAATAAGCTCCAGACTGTATTCTGCTTCGTTTTTGATTTATGCCTCTAGCCTAGTCTAGGAAAATGGTCCATCATAGTCATGTGTGAACAAACAATAGCACAACACACAGTGTGAACAATGTAAAACTCGTAAAACTCTACATTTAACCCATTCAGCAGTGAGGCAATGGGCAGCCACCAAATGAATTGCACAAAATTTGAGACCATTTGAGAACTTTTCAGAACTCATTAAATAGCACTACTGCTTAAGAGTAGCAGTTTCTTGAGTGTTAAGTGATTGTTCACTATACAGTGAATTGCCAGAAGTAATCTCTGAAATTGGTAATGGGAGGCAACCTGGACACTTATTTTTTATACTCAAGTTTCTTAGATATTATCACTTAGATCCAAACATTTGCAGGTAGCAGGCTATGAGATTTCTTTAGTGTTGTTATCAGGTGTAAATCAGAGAAACTGTCACTTTTATTCACAGTCTTATCCCTCTTTTTCTCAGCTTTGTTATACCATCAGCTCCCTCTCCTTCTCCCTCTTGCTTCGTTAAGGTGTGATGAGGTTTCAGAGGAGTGCCAGTGAAGGTGAAAGATACTAAGGAAAGTGATAAGGCGATAGGAGCAGGGGCTGAGCTACTGCCTACTGGCTGAAAGAGGATGCTGAGCATTCTGATTGGCTGCTGATCAGGTGTGAAAACGTTCTGGTATTCTGATTGGCTGCTGTCCAGCTGTCGTGGCACACCTGTGACCCAATGCTGTCTTAGTGCCAGCTGCAGTGAGCACAGCGGAAAATTACAGACTCATACTGCTTCCAAGCTTGGCTGGATATAGACCCCCAAACACACACACACACACACACACACACACACACACACACTCAGAGAGGCCTTAACATCTACACACATGCTGATGATACAAAAACTATTCAGTACCCATCAGACACATGTAGCATGGATAATAGCACTATACTTTTGTTCTCCTTATCAGACGTGCTGATTGGTTGAAGTGCTGAATGCATACACAGTCCTGCTTTTTTCATCCACATTAGCATAACTTAATAGAAATTATCATAGCCATTTGCATCTCAAATACAGAAAGAGAGAGACAACATGTGCTTTTGACACTGATTGAAAATTAGGTCAGAGTCAAAGAAAATCATTATTTTGTGTCCACTGTTACTAGGTTGGAGAAGCTTTACAAAATAAACATAGCATACAGTTTAATATACAACGTGTCCAAGCTGCACTATGTTGTTGTAGCTACTTTAAACCAGGCAGAGATGTATGGAAAGAATGACCACATACTGTACCTACAATACAAAAAGTTAATTCCAAGTCAAAGTGAACTTTATTGTCCTTTCCGCCAAATACCAGTTTAGAGAGAGACAAAATGGTGAAGCTCAGGATCCACAGTGTACAATTTCACAAAAGAAGACATAATGCATATAACAAAACAAGACTGTAAAATTAAACCTCTACTGTATAAAACTCCAAACACATTAAATGATGTGATGAACAAAAATGTCCTGAGTACATGGGTAGCATTGTGCAATAAATGTCAAATGTGCAACGTGATAATGATAGTTATTTGGACATGAGTTTTAAGATGACTCTGAGCAGAATTCACAGTATATAGAAGAATATTAACAATAATAGAATCAATTTCTATTTGTATGTAGTAGTTACAGAGTTACAGAAACAATACGAATTTTTGTTTATTTAGAGGCCATTGTGTAAACCTCCAGTTTATGTGCAAACCAGTCCTTTGGATAAAGTGCCTGTTCATGAAAATATGTTCTGTATAGCTGTCTATGAGGAGGCAGGCCATTGGTTGGCCTATTTGTACAAAGTGCAGAGACTAATAGGTGAGCCTCTAGGGCTGGGTATCAAAATTCAATAATTTTATGGTACCGGCAGGATAACTTCCAAAAAAAAAAAAATCAGGCAATATCAAATTTCCATTTTAAACATGTAAATCTTAGCATCCAGAAGCCAAAGAGCATGCTTGTTATAAACTGTAGATTGTGAATTAGAACTGTGAATTACATTCCATATGCATGTTATGATCAGTCTGTAATGCAGTAAATACTCACACATACCAGCACGTAAACTCACTTCTGGCTTAAATCCAAATAATCATCAAAATAATATCCAGCCCAGGTCCAGAGATACTGTCAATATGGTTGTGCGTGTTACTGTAAGTCCTGTGTACTGAAGAAAGTGAATTTATACCAGAGTCATAGAAAAGAGTATAATAATGGTGAATTGACGGTGCAAAACTGATGACTCAGACTTGCTTCTAGAAAAAGTTCAGTAATTGTTACTATCCCTCTAGTGCCCTGGACAAGCACCTGCAAAATAGCTGTGTTAAGCATTTCCGCGCGACCACTATCATCAGTCCTGATTTGGCCTTCTTTTCATGAAATGAAGAGCAGGTTACAAAACTAATTTACTTGAGAATTCTTTATATAGAAAAAGAGAGACGGGCAAAGAATAACACAACATGGCAACTGTGACAACAAGGTAAAAAATCTCAATACCCATTTGCATGTATTACTCATCTCCTTCAAGCTGTTGCCCTTTTCCCACCTTTCTACGCCCATTATTTTCTCCTCTCCAATTTCTAGCCATCCACCCTCTCATATAGTAAGCTCAGCCAGCCTCTCTCGTCCTGTGCTTCTCCTCATTGGCTTCCCCACAGGGAGGGGTTCATGATCATCTGGCAGTGGTGGCCCAATTAAACCCCTATGAAACTCTCTCTGTCTGATGCTATTAATACATGGCCGTCTGTTTTATCCCACCCCCAGCAGTGTTATGCAATAATACTGTCTGCCCCCAAAATGAATGACCTAGCAATGGTAAATGCATAAGACTGGCAAAGAGAGGAGAGAGCCTAGAGGGGCAGGTGTAGAAGAGAGGACAAGAGGTGCAGATAGAGGAGAAGAAGGAAAAAGCATTTTTAAAGTGGCAAAAATATTCTAAAACATTAGGCTACATTTGAATAAATGAATTACAGCCCAAATTACAATGTTGTGTACAGCATACTTGTACTTCACGTGCATGTACTTAATGTTGCTGTAATCATGACAGATGGTTAGAAGAACTCGAATCTGGTTCCTTTTCTTCTTGATGCACTCTAGCCCTTAAATTGATTGCTCAGTGCCAACAGCAACACACCTGATTTAAATCAATGAGCTATTGATTAGTCCAAGCAGAGGTAACTATAACTCTATAGATTTAACCTATGTTAAAGGATTATGTCAAGTCATTCTGGAGCATTTCTGTGGGGCCCTTTGCCTTTTTTACACAATGTAAAAGAAAAAATCATTCAAAGTTTCTTTTATTTTTATTTATGAAAATGAGAAATGGTTTTGTTCCAACGTAAAATGTGCCGATTTTTATGTATTATTTGTTATATTACTGTTTATTTGTAGTTATCTATTTATATATAATAGGTAATCTAATAGATCTAAATCTAAATTATCTAATTTAATCCAGTGTTATTCAGACCAAATACATTTTTACTGACGACATGAACAACTTTACATAGAATTTTCTCAGGCTGCCGCAGACGTTTGTAGATAGATTATGACTGTAGCTATTAAAGAAAAATAATACATAGAAGGAAAAAGTGCACTGTCAACTTTATTTCTTCCCAACAGGGCCTGGAAAGGAAAACAATTACAGCACGGCTGTGCCACAAGGGGCTTGTCTGCCAGTGGTGGTGTCTAATACCATGACGCTTGTATTTTGTTAAGACAAAGTACAGATTTTTCAGGACTACTTTTGCCTGGACTCATAACTCAGGTTACATTTTGTCTTGTTACATTTGCAGTTATTTGACAGAGATGCACAGCCCACTGAAAAAGCTGATTGCACTGCGCTGGAGATACTCATCCTAGAAACAATATAAACTCTGCTTTTGGCAAGTGACTTTGCGTTTTGACACACTGAATCAAAATGTTTAGGTTTGACTGCTCTAGGGTTTCAATCCAAGTGTTTTGATGCCTCTGTTAAAGCTGGATATTACAGACCTACTTTGAAATGTTTGGTGTAGGGTGTCACTGTGTGGACTGGCTGCACAACAGAATGTCCATGAGGGTAGAGACACAAAACTAATCTACTTACTCTCAGCTTGCAGCTAAATGGTAGTTTTGGCTTCATTTATTGCATCATCTTTTCCCCTAAACATTAGATAAGGTTAGGGTATGGTTAACTAGGCTTGTTTTTTAGTAATTCAGGCATTTGTGTCACATTGAGATCTCTCAGATAATACAGTAAAACAAGTGTGAGCTTATAAATACAGATACTAACATATACATATACTCATACAAACTTTAGAAAAGAATGGTTTCATAAAAAGATATCTTAAACCAAGAGTTTTCTTGCTTCACCATACGGCTACAGTGAATTATTTTTATGATAATACTAATAATAATACATTTTATTTATAGGTGCCTTTCCATACAAAAAGTGCAAAGAAGGTCAGACGTTTTACAGACTGATTTCATACTGATGACAAACAGGATTCAATATAGGAACATTTTAGGGGTTGCATGACTATCAATTTTTTCCCATTCAACTAGTCATTCAAACAACAGTGGAGTCGTCGTCATTGTAATATTAAAAGAGTCTCTGCACACCAATGAACCTTTCAGACAAGATACAGAAGTAACCACTGAACAAGAAAACAATTAATAAAAAAAACTGTGTACAGTTGTCTAATGTACTAAACAGACTACATTGCAAAAAACCCTAGCCACTTACAAAAATAATAATAATAATAATTCAAATTAGGTCATTTTAAGTGAAAACATCTGCTAATGGGGTAAGCAAAATGTAATTTTATTTATTATCAAAATATTTCTTAAAATAAGAAATGCTAGCTGCAATGTTTGTTTACTTGTCCTGAAAATGACTATATTGTTGCCCTTGTGTTTCTCTTGCATTCCTCTCCTGCCCACACTTATGTTGTGTGTTTGGTTGAAATGACAATAAAAACCTACTTGAGTTGATTTGAAAAAAGCAAAAAATTAGCAAAATATTTATATCTCAGTTAAACTATTTACACTTTTAGGAACTAAAATAATCTCATTTAAACGTGATAAATATTTTCTGGGATGTCAACAGTTTCGTTTAGTAACTTCTTCTTATTAAATTAATTTTGTTTACCAAATGTATTGCTTAATATAAGCATTTATATAATTTTTCAATGTACTGTATATTCTGTATTTTTTGCACACAGTGTGAAATTCTTTCTTTGCATTTAACCCATTCTCCAGAGTGAAACAGTGAGCAACCAGTGACACAGCACCCGGGGAGCAGTGTGTGGGGATGGTACCTTTCTCAAAGGTACCTCAGTGGTGCCACTGGCAGTCCTGGGCTTGGTACTGATCATTTGCTCTGGTGTTTAAAAAATACAACAATACAACGGCATTAGATGTTTTATAGCTTATTCACATGTAGTCTTACCTATTTATAACTGAAACTGGTTTTATTTTGTGTTGTATTTCCACACAAGTAATGTACTTTGGCCTTTGGCCTAATGTACAAAACTACTTCCGCCTGTAGTTGATACCACTGTATGCAATCTTTAGCACTGTATGCAATCTTTAGCACTGTATGCAATCTCTAGCACATCCTATAATGAAATATAAGTGCATCAGTTTATTACACACTTTCTCACATTGGTCAAATTGTAATTTAAACCCCAGAAAGATGGGAATAACAAATCAATGCAAAAAGTGGTACTTTTGGTTTGATCGCTCTCTCTCTCGCTCTCTCTCTCTCTCATTTGTCTATCTTTTCTCTCTCACACTGGACGTCAAAGGGGATGCCTTTTCTCAGGTGTTCCGGTTACACTTTGGAACACAGAGTTCTCTGCAACACACAGGGGGCATTGCACAGAGCAATCAACACCATGCATTTCATCATTTAAACACAACAGAGCAAATGAAGGAGACAAATGGGGTCTCTGATTTCAGGGGCATGGGGCCTTCTGTGTTAGCAACAGTGAAAGACATGATGGAGGAGAAAAGAAGAACTGGAGAAGTACCAACACAGACAGGCTGCGTGCCAGAACGGAGGCACAATTTAAATATAAGCACGGCAAATAGCCAAGAACAGGCTATGGGAGCACAGACCTCTGAGGAAGCAACACAGATTCACAGACAGAACAAGCAAGATGATTCATCAAATCCCAGCAGAGGAAACACACAGTCTCCCAGTCCACTTCTAAGCAACCAGAGAATGCAAACACACACACACACACACAATCTCTTTTGCTCTGTTCTTTATGACAAACACACAAACGCACACACGCATATATATACACACACACACCTACCTGGGTTTTTCTGTTTGCCCTGGCATCATTAAGCGTGTTAAGTGTAAGCCAGTGGCACGGCAAGGGCCATATAAGGACATGCTCCTATTCAGATCATGCTTATAATGTTTGTCATTAAACAGTGTTTGTCATCTGAGACATTTATATCAGAATATAAATGATCTGCACTGATATAATTTTCCCCTCTATAACTGATTAGGATTTCAATTATTTTTGTTAGCAAACTGAAGCACTCCATATGGATTACAAAAAGCCTTTGTGTGAATAACCTGCTCTCACTAAATCGTTATCAGAGTTAATAGTTTAAAGTTTTGCACCAGAGCTTCTAGTGAGGCCTGAGGTAAGTGGCAAGTGGTGGGAGTGGCTCTCCCTGATTTGTTGAAAAGGGCCTTCTATTCTCCTGAAGATTTAGTGTGCTTATTGAATCTACCTGCTGTTGTGTCTTCCTGATAAGCTTGTTTAAGGTTAGTCTGTATTTTTAACTGTACTGTTAGCTTGTGCATCTATGCTGTCTAGAGTGCTTATACTGTGAGGTGTTAGGTAAGTTTCATTGCAACTAATTAGACAAAGGCTCACCTGGTATCAGTGAGGCCTGAGGTAATTAGGTGGCAAGTGGTGAGAGTGGCTTCTGCTCTCCCTGATTTGTTGAAAAGGGCCTACAGACAGGTTTGCATCTTTCAAGAAGGACTCCTCTTTCAGCAAACTAAGTATCCTCTCCTACCTTCCTATCTACTCTCTACTCTGTAACAAATAATGTGCATCACACCTATTCCCGTTCACACATCTTCTGGCCCAAGAAGATATTTCCCCCGTCGTCGCAGTAGAAATCTCAGTAACCTCTCCCAGCTACTTTTTTCCCCGTAGCTTCCTACGGTGTTTCATGGTGGTCTGTGTAACTGCCAATCCTGTGTCAAGAAGGCCGGCTTCATCTCTGGATTGGCGTCCCTCCATGCATTCCACTTTCTGGTCCTCACTGAGATCTGGATCACACCAGAGGACACGACCACTCCAACAGCCCTCTCCTCCGCCTTCTTCTTCTCCCACACTCCTCGCACTACAGGCGAGTTTGCTTCTCTCAAGTTCATGGCATTTCACGACTATTAGTCTTTCCCAAAGCATAAAACTCAATGTTTTATGCTTTGAATTCCACTCTGTTACTGTAACGCACCCGTCTAAACTTCATATTGTATTTTACTGTCCACCTGGTCATATTGGTAACTTCATTGACGAAGTGGACATCCTTCTGAGTTCATTTCCGGATGATGACTCGCCGCTCATCCTCCTTGGCGACTTCAATCTCCCAAGTGACAAGATGCAGACCTGTGGACTCGCCATGCTCCTGTCGTCTTTTGGCCTGACCCTTGGCGAATCCCCACCGACTGACAAAGCAGGCAACACTCTGGACTTGGTATCCTCCAGATCACTTCCCATGTTCAACATACTGTCTACTCCTTTACATGTCTCTGACCATCATCTTCTATCTTTCAAATTCCCTCTTCAGACCTCTTCATCTCTTCCCCTACGTGCAGCACCTACATCTGCCCACAGGAATCTCTCTTCTTTATCTCTGCCCTCTCTCTCCTCATCTGTTCTATCCTCTTTACCTCTTCCAAACTCTAACCCCACTTCATCTTCTGTTGAATCCACCACCCATGACCTCCTCTCATCTCTCCACTGCTCATTTAACCAACTCTGTCCCTTGTCTTCCAGACCGAAGCGTTTCTCTCCCCCGTCTCTATGGCTATCTGAGGTCCTGCAAAGCAACACAAGGGAGCTCAGAGAAGGCGAGAAAAGATGGAGGAAAACACTTGAGAACAGTGACCTAATCTTTTATCGCTCTCTCCTATCTAATTTTGCTAGTGATTTAACCTCTGCTAAGTCTTCCTTCTTCAGAACCAAATTCGAAGAATCCGCATCTAACCCTTGTAAGCTCTTTGCCACCTTTTCACCTCTTCTCAAACCTCCTTCTCTCCCTGTATCTCTAGATCTCTCATCAGAAGATTTCTCAAAGTTCTTCGACAAGAAGATGGATAACATTCGGGCATCCTTTCCTCCTACCACCACGCTGCCTGCCAGACAGAGACCTGACCACGCCGTCCAGTTTCATACCTTCTCGCCGCTCTCTACTGATGAAGTCTCACTTCTCCTGACATCCAGCAGACCTACCACGTCTCCGCTCAACCCTCTCCCATTGAGCACGCTTCAGATGATATCATCAGATCTCATCCCGTACATCACTTACATAATCAACGGTTCCTTGATGACTGGGCATGTTCCATCCACTTTCAAGTCTGTTGTGATCACACCGATTCTGAAGAAATCATCACTGGACCCTTCAGATGTCAACAGCTACAGACCGGTATCCCTCCTCTTCTTCTGTTCTAAAGTCCTGGAACATGCAGTGTATAATCAAATGAACTCTTTTCTCTCCCTAAACAGCCTCCTGGACCCCCACCAGTCCGGGTTCAAGACAGCTCACGCCACTGAAACAGCTCTCCTTGCAGTCTCAGAAGAACTTCACGCGGCTAGAGCAGCCAATCTGTCTTCTGCTCTGATCCTCCTCGATCTCTCCGCTGTTTTTGACACTGTCAACCACCAGATCCTCCTCACCACTCTCTCCGACCTTGGTATCTCAGGCACAGCCTGGCAATGGTTCGTATCATACCTCGATGACCGGAAGTACCAGGTAATATGGCAAGGCACCCAGTCTGCTCCGCATAGACTATCCTGTCCCACAGGGCTCGGTCTTAGGACAACTTCTCTTTTCTCTTTATACTGGTTCTCTTGGGGATATAATAGCCTCACATGGTTTCTCATATCACTTCTATGCTGATGATACACAATTCATCTCTTTCCCTTCCAACGACAACCAGGCCTCAACCCGCATATTGGGCTGTCTGGCCGACATTTCCTCTTGGATGGCGGTCCACCAAAGGGAGTCCCCTGAAGACCCACCTTTTCAAGGAGCACTTTGGTGACTAGCTACGTCTCTTTCCTACTGCTTACTTATTTCTAAAAAAAAAATAAATAAAAAAAATAAAATTCCCTTGACTTTTCTATGACTTGCATTGTTTTTCTCTATGGCTTATGTATTGTTGGGTTAGGTGTTGGCTAATTATTATTTAACAGTTGTTGTATAGATGCTCTGACTACAGTATCTTGGTTAAATCGGATTTAAGCTGTTTTTCAGGTAAGAAACAGTTGTGAACTTCTTAAGCACTGATGTACGTCGCTCTGGATAAGAGTGTCAGCCAAATGCCGTAAATGTAAATGTAAATGTAGAAAATGTAGTGAATGAATGAATGTCCCATCCCATCATGGAACCTACAGCTTGGTCACCACAAATTTACATCCAGCTTATAAAAATATTTTGTAGAAGAAGTATGATAGGGGTGTGTGCTAAGTCCATTGCTCTTTACACTACGGACACACGACTATACGCTAACCTACAGCACAAACCACTTCATCAAGTTTGTGGATGACACAACTGTTGTGGGCCTCATAAACAACAACGAGGAAACCAACTACAGAAGTGAGGTGAGCCAACTGGTCCTGTGGTGTAAGACAAACAACCTCTTCCTCAATGTGGGCAAGCCCAAAGAAAGTGTTATAGATTTCAGGAGAAGAGGGTGACAACTATCAAATTTCTGGGGGTGCACATCTCTGAGTTTTTCTCCTGGACTGATAACACCACATCACTGACCAAGAAGGCACAAACACGCCTCTACTTCCTCTCTTTTCACATTGAGAGTGTCATCACTAGCTGTATAGCTGTATGGTTTGGAAGCAGCTCTGCCTCCTGCAGTAAGGCTCTGCAATGGGTGGTGAATTCAGTCAGCAAGATCATCTGCACCACCCTGCCCCATCTCACAGACCATTTCCATATCCTCCTCACCCGCAGAGCCATCAGCATTGCTGGTGGATCCTCCAACCCCTTACACTCACATTTCAGACTCTTGCCTTCAGGAAGAAGGTACTGGACCCCCCCGGCCCACTCCACCAGAGTCTTAAACAGCTTTATCCACCAGGCTGGCAGGATGCTGAACACTGTCCACTACCTTCCCACTCTGCCCCCTGCCCCTGGTCAGTAATATACTGACTGACTATACTCACAGTAATATACTCAATGACTACCTCTGTTTTTTGTTGTTTTTGTCACTATAGTCTCAAAGACAATTTCATTCCCTTCTGCTGCTTTTGACTATGTTGCTACTATTTGCACTCTATTGTTACCATTGCACAACTATCTTACCTGCTGTGATTATTTGCACTACTGCCTTATTGTCACGTCGCCTAGGTTTTCCCTAAAGAGAACAGGCTGGCAAGCAGGCATCCACGACTTTTCGTAAGACTTTTATTAATCAAGATAGAACATAAAGTGGCACAAGGGCCAACAGACTTAAACATCAACTAAAGGCTATTGCGATGATGGACCGACACAGAGGTCCACATGAACTGAACTTAAATACATAACATGAATAAACCACAACCAATAATGACACACTAACACTTAACCCTGAGTACACCTACAGCTGGTACCCATTCTCAGGCCAGGCGTACCCAGGGTGTCAAAATAAAAGACACACACATACCACACAGAAAGTTGAAGGACGACCTCTAGCGGCCGTCCACACCCATAAACACCCCCAGGACGTCACACTTATTTGTTTTCTTGTGTCTTGTTATTTTCTCTGTTTATAGAATGTCTATTGTAAATTCAATTAAAATTTTGTAATCTAGATTAAACATTTCTAGTTCTAATTAGGGGGTATGCACAACAAAGAGGGAGAAACGGCATTTCGATTCCCATGTATGTCTTGCACATAAAATGTGAATTGACAAGTGAAGAGATAAATCTAGATAGAGAGAGATAGATCTCTTTGAATCTTGAATCTTGATACACAGTGTAATGTGAAGTAATGCATAAATGCACTGTATAATTGTATACAATGTTAGTATTAACATTATGGTATATTATAAAATATATTCTATATTATAATAATATTATAATAATATAGTATTGTAGTGTAAATGTTATTAGTGGCTTAACCATTGTTTTAAAATTATTTAAGGAGGGTAGAATAACATCTACAGGTTATCTAAAACATGTCAGCAAAGAGTACTATGAGTGCAACATTAGACAGGTGAGAGGTAAGAGAGGTGAAAATGTGCATTCTGTCATTTGGACTGCAAAACAATGGTACATTGGCAAATAACCTATTTATTATTAATGTACAAGTATGGCTGTGGCTTGCATATCAGTAATGGCTCTGCAAATATATTCAGCAAATGTACTGCAGTGTCCCACTAGTCCACTGTCAATGGATCCCTAATAAATAGAGTCTGGAAATGCGAGGGGATGTGGGTGTGGAAAGTTTGAGCCAGGAGAATTGAAATGAAGGAGAAGCCAAAAATGCACACACACACACACACACACACACACACACACACACACACACACACACACACACACACACACACACACA
>JBBJLR010016556.1:0-13385 GCA_037577145.1 Brachypetersius gabonensis
TACAAGGGGAATAAAGGTATACAATACAAATTAAAATTAAAAGAACCGAACAGTAGAATACTGCAAGTGGAATATAATCTAAAGAAGGAGGGGAATGCACAGACTCACACAATCCACGACTAACAATAATTTCACTAGCAGGCAAAAACAGTACCATGGTCACTAAGGAGATAAGGGGCAGGTACTTCCCTACTCCTCAAACCCCTAGCAGTAAGCTACAGATCAGTAAGCTGCATGTGGCGTTTCTCCTAATAATGGTATGTTCTACCATAACTTTATTTGAAATGGGCCACAACAGAGTGATGTGTTAATAATCCTCAATGTTAATAATGTCTGTGGATGAAAGTCACAATAAGAATCCACAGCACAAAGCCTGAATCAGTCCTATTAGACACACACTCCATCAAACTGTTACAGAGAGCAGGAGTGTAGAGTGGGCTGGCCTTTCACCATCCACACTGTAGGAACGACAAAAACACACAAGGACACACACACACTGAAGGCAGTCCAACCCAAACATACATCCGGGAGTAACACAGTTGGTGCACAAACACAGAGCTAGCTCACACACACACACACGCCCACAGCAGATTCTAGTAGATACAGGGTTATCAGTCTTTGAGAGATTTAGGTTGGCCTACGGCTAGCATTTAAGAGAGTTAGCCTGGGCTGGGTCTAGTCTTTGAAAGAGTTAGTCTAGGTCGCAGTGTGCATTGCAGTGTGTTCCTTTTTTCTCCTTGTTCTTATTTTAAGCCAGTTAAGGGCTTTATAATTAAACAAGGCTGATGAGACAGATGGTAGTTGTGGGAATAGAGTGAGGGTTAAGGCTAAAATAACAATTGTGCAGTATTTATAGAACAGCAGTCCTTACATTTTACTAAATCACTTGGTCTTTTTCCACAATGACAGGTTTGTGGGAGATTGCAGGGTTACCCTTATTGTGATAGGAATTACAGGTAAAGGCTGAGGTGCCTGTAGGTGGGAGGCCATTTGGCACTACCTGAAGGCAGTGAGTACACCTGTAAAGTCTGTTGTCCTACTCATAAGGTGTGTTGGTGGACCTGTAAGTGGTGCTGGTGTATGTGTAAGGAGTGTTGGTGTACCAGGGAGGTGTGTTTATCTATGAGGAAGGCGTGCTGGTGTAGCAGGGAGGAGTGTTTATGTATGATGAAGGAGTGCTGGTGAACCTGGAAAGTGTGTTTGTGTACCTGTAGGCAGTAGTCCAGGGCAAAATGTTGGAAACATTTGCGTGTGGCAAGCAGCAGGTGACTGGCTTTTTCTGCTTCTGCAGGTTTGTGTGGGGAAATCTGAGCATTTTTCACTGCAGCTGACTCCACATCACCCCCTATCCTCACAAACTCACGTTGCGCCTCACGAATCTGTGGTAGAAACCTACAAGGACAATGCGCACATCATACACATACAAATACATATTTCAAACGCACATATTAAAAAGACACATTATTTATGCGTGTTTGAGAGAGACATACTGTGACAATAGGTGTGTGAGCTGTTGAGTGATCGCTCTCTGGCTCTGGTCAAGCAGCATCTGAAGTCAGATACAAACATGCATTTTTTGCCGAAGTTTTTGCTGAACAATTTCTTGAAAATATGGAATAATAGTTATTTTCGTACAAACATTAAAAACGAACACAAATTAACTCAGCAACTCACAGTTTGGAACTGGATCATCTCGTGCAGGCCCTGGTTGAACTGATGCAGGCAATTCTACACACAAACACACACACACACACACACACACACACACACATTAAAGGACAGGTTAGGTATTCTCACACAGCTGCACGCTGGACAAAACTCACTGGTACTGTTGGGCTTTCACAAAATTACATAGCAGACTTCACAGGTTCTTCAGGTCACCAACGTTTTCCAGACAAGATCACACACAGACACTCACCGAGATGACAGTGCGTTTGTCATGGTAGTGTGTGAACTCCCCCAGTGCAGAGAGAAAAAGCTGATTACACTCCGCATACACCTGCCCCGCCTCCACCATCTTACTGCACAACTTTACCACCTGAGGGAGGTAGACATACACAAACACACACACCAACAAACACAAACCAGTACATAATGAGAACAGGGCTCGCAAAATCGCTAGCCCGACGTCCCGGGGCTATTGTGTCTTCCAGTCGGGCTACCGAAATCTATCTCAGCCCTGTCCGTCGGGCTATCAAAGGAAGGAAAAATATATGTCAATGCTTTTGGATTCTTTCGCAAATGTATTTGGGTAATTATTTCATTTTCAGGCATCGATAAGCCACTCTCAATATGTGAAATATTGAAATCGTGTTTTACTTCGCACATTTTTTACTTTCACTAGGACAACTAGAGTTCAAATTTAGTTTATGTATTTAAAAGGTATCTTTCTGTATAAAGTTATTATAGTGTTATTATGATTCACGGTCCCGCCCACTCCCACTTACATTTCTTCCAGTCCCGTCCCAATCACGTTATTAATAGTGATTTTGTTTCTGTTCAGTTAGAACCAAATATTTGAGCTGATGATTGTAATTTTATACAGTTGTTGTAATTTGTGTTTTAGCATTTTTTGATCGATGTTTTGTTTCCTTTACAATATTATACATTAAAAATAATCTCTTTTATATTCGGGCTACTCAAATTTATTTTGGGCTACCAAAAACTGAAGAGTGCATGCCAGAAGGACTACCAGGGATTTTGAAATTTTGCGAGCCCTGGAGAATGGACAGCCTTCTGCTTTTTATGGTACTGGCCCAAAACTGTGCAGCAATGCACAATTCAAGCAACATAAAAAAGTTCGCTAATGACACAAACAAGGAGACGTACAAAGCAGAGGTGCAATGACTAACAGCCTGATGCAGAGCCAACAACCAGTTCCTGAATGTGGATAAAACAAAAGAGGTGGTTGTTGGCTTTGTTAAAAGTATGCTGTGATCCCTCTCTGCTGGAAATCGTCCACAGCACCAAGTTCCATGGTGTTCACATTGTAGAGAGCCTCACTTGGACTCATCACCAAGAAACTGGTGACCTAGTGAGTTGCCCCTATGATCAAAAAGTACACTCCCTGGGTGCTATGCTCCTGGCTGCACTTGGGTGAATGGGTTAAATAAGTGAACACAGTTCACGCTGTGATGTATTCATGTATGACAAATGGACACTTTACAAGAAGGCCCAGCAGCATCTCGACACCCTAATAAGAGAGCCCCCCAATCTTCATCACATCGTATCATCATCACATTGTCGTATGGACAGTTTTGCCACTGGTATTGTTGATGATCCCACATTCTTTTCTCCATCCCTTTGTCTGCCAAAAGCTTCTGTAGCACACAGGCTTCGCTGCCAGAACATGAAACAGTTTCTACCCTCCAACCATCAGAATTCCCAATCTGAACTAAATCTATACCCTAATTATACCCACACCCCTGAACTGAAAATCTTCCTTCTTCTAACATAATGCATACACTGACAGACTGAACTTCTCTGCCATTAACAAAACCATTAGCAATGACAGCAAAATCTAAAACTCATCTATTTCTGCACTATATAGAAATAATTTGATTATGTGCAATAATACTATGACGTGAAATGTCACTACTTGTCAATTTACAAAACTCCTAATCAACACATACTACAAACCACCTTTTGTTATTAGTATTTCACTTAACTGTATTTTTCTTGCCCTTTCTCTCTCTTTATCTCGTTGCAATAAACCTATTTGACTTGACGTGCTGACGAACTGACAAACACACAGATTGCTGGTGAACAGTTAGAGGCCATGTCAGTGTTGAGAAAAAATAATCGGAATAATATCTGGACAGCAGCAGTCCTGTCGTCAGAAACTGACCACTAATGAAAGGGGTGGGGTGTTTCTACAAAAGTGGTCAGTGAAGCACAATGATTAAGATTTACGTTGGGAGTGACAGGGATGGACAGGGTCAGGAATGAGTTTATCAGGAGAGCTCAAGTTGCAGGAAACGCCAGAGAGGCGAGATTGGTTTGGACCTGTGCTGAGCGTGTTGGAAGAACACGAGAATGGATGCTGAGGAGAAGAGGAGAAGAGGAAAGCCTAGAAAGAGGTTAAGGGGTGTGGTGAGGGAGGACATGCAGGCAGTTGGTGTGAGAGAAGATGATGTAAATGGAGAGAAGGAACTGGAGACGGGTGATCTGCTGTGGCGACCCCCTGTCAGGAGCAGCCGAAAGAAGAAGAGTGGAAGCACAAGGCAGGCGTCTCTTCCACACACTGGCCATTTTTTAGAAACACACACATACACGCACGCACGCGCGCGCGCACACACACAGAAACACACCTTCTCTACTCGTGCCTCCAGCTCCTCCACGTCACTCTCGTGCTGCTGCAGCGACTGCCTGGGATGACGTCAGAAACAAACAGTAATTAAATAAAGAGCAGCGAAATCAATACATGTGTATGCGGGTGAAACTGTACCTGAACGAGGGCGAGTCCCGCACACACTCCTCAAACAGCAGGTACCCGTCCATTCTGCTGCTCAGCAGGCGGAGGAGCCTCACAGCCGATTCCTCATCTCTCTCCACGATAAGTAAAATGTTCTTGTTGTTTGATGTTTGTTGTTTATTTAGAGCCAGCTTTCAGAGCCCTTTCACATAACGGGAAACGGGAAACACATCAGAACGGAAAGTGCATCACCGGCCCGCCCTTCCTGCTCTGCGATTGGCTTGCAGTGTCCTGCCCCCTGGGATGTGATTGGCTTGTCACCTGTTTCTTCATTTAACAATATGTTTTAAATGTTTACCCATTCATTACAGTATGGACAGAAATATTGGGACGCCTGACCATTACACCAAAAGGGACTTTAATGAGTCTGCATTCAAATATAGACTTTAATGTGCAGTTGCCTCCCCTCTTGCACCTATAACAACTTCCACTCTTCTTGGAAGGCTTTCCACAAGATTTTGGAGTTTCCGTGGGAACTTGTGCACATTCACATTCATTCTGTAGAGCATTTATGAGGTCAGACACTGATGATGGAAGTAAATGTCGGGCTCGCAGTTATCGTTCCAGTTAATTCCTAAAGTGTTGGATAGGGTTGAGGTCAGGGCTCGGGAACGTTCTTCCACACTGAACTCATCCAACCATGTCTTTATGTAACTTGCTTTGTGCACTGGGCCACGGTCATCCTGGAAAACGAAAGGTTCTTCCTCAAACTGTGTCCACAAAGTTGAAAGCATGGCGCCGTCCAGAATGCCTTGGTATGCTTGATTTTATATACCTGTGGCCAAGGGTGGGTTCGAAACACCTGAAATGAATATTAAATGTGGTCCAATACGTTTATCCGTGTAGTTTAATGTAAAAGCCAAAATCCTATTGGTCTTAACCACCGAGATCTGTGGTTGCTAAGGTGACGTGTTGGATTCGTAACTGTCAATCACAGCAGGAGGCGAGGACTGTCGTAATACGGGCGTTAAGTAAAATAATGAATGTCTAGATCCACGCAGATTGAGGACACATCAACACTATAAGGAAATAAATTAAATACACACTTGACCTAAGCTTACAGTCTCTAAAGTCTCTATGGGTCGGAGATATACTAAAATGTTAGAAATTATAGTATAATGGAATTTTATATGATACATTAATAGAATTTCACCAAACTGCACCAGTTTAACCTGTTCAGTGTTTACTTAACAGTTGTAGGCCATATTTTTAATTCTGAAATCAAGTATTATTTCAAGTGTTGATAGTTTAGATGGTAAAAAAAGTCTTTATTATTATTACTATTAAGCACCACTGTTTCTCACAAACATTGTCCTCGTGCAACAAAGTATTTACTATACGTAATTTCAAATTTTAAATCTAAAATAAAAGTAAAATGCCCTTAGTCTTATTAATCCATGCACCTGAACAATAAACTATGCACAAAAGGGTGCAACAATAACACAGCCGCTGCCCACATTACCCTATTAGACTGACCCATATGCCCAGATCTGTTCACTGGCATTTCACAGCTTCTACAGTGTTTTTCTCAAGAAAAACCATCTGTCACCGTATTCAGGTTTAAGGAGATTCGGCATACATTATTTCACATTTTTACACATTTTTTTCACAACAATTTCCCACAATCTGACCACATGTACACTGAAAAAAAAACTCTTTAGAAATTTGTACAAAATAACAATGTGACTTTACTTCAGCACACATCATATTGCAGTCATCTGTATGTGCGAGTGTGTGTGCATGTGTGTGTATTGGATGACAAAAGTTGGTCAGAATTCGATAGAGATAAGAATGACAGTGACGTTGTCTGCACAGCCCCGCCTCACAGCCTCAGTGGCCAGTCGCTGACAGGCCACCTCATAACACCCCGCCCCCTCCTTCCCTTCCACAATATCGTCCTGCAGAGAGAAACAAAGCTCTGGTTACCGTCTGAAAACATAAACAGTAGAGTACATCCACATTCTCGCTGTTTTAAAAAATGCATATGGCAGCTTTAGCTTAAACATGTAAAGCTTCTAAAACATTCAAGAGTGAATTCAGCAAATATTTAAACGTAAAGTGTGTCAGTAACGTCCCCAAATACTTGAGTGCTAACAGCTCCCCTTGTGAAACTTTTTAGCCTGTAGAAACACTCAAAACTTGCAGCTTCTCGAACAAAATTCTTGGCAGAAGTTTAAAATTACCCATTAATCACTGATGACCAAGAATTTAATTTTGTGTGTTTTGTGTGTAAACAAGTAAACCGTCCTAAGAGCATCCAGCACATGTTACTCTGGAGCCGATGAGGCTGAAATACTTGAGTAGTATCCTCTTTGCAAATATGTTTACCTACCTGTAGAATTTTGTTAACAAATGTAACAGCCTCTTCTGCAGAGAACACCTTGAAAAGTCCATCACAAGCCAGGATCACAAACCTAATAATATGACACAAACAATAACACAAAATAAATGAAATGAGGAACAGAATCAAGTCAAGCTAAAGATGACTGTGTGCGCTTATATATATGCCCAGCTGAAGGCAAAAGTTTGAATTATCCTCGTCAAAAGACACATTTTCACATTCTCTACAGCACAGACACCATTCGATGCATTTTAATTATCTTATTTTATTATTCCTTTTATTTAATATGATCATTTCAGCAAATAAATGGAAATTTTGCTCTAAAAACTGCATAAAAATGTAATATTCATGCACATCATTTTTTAAGCGTGTTGCTCCCTGTAGACAGAATGCACTTAGAAATTTAACAAACAAGCCATTTGACCAACGATGTTTAGGCTTTTGCACCCAACTGTAAGGAATTCTCACCTGTCCTTTGAGGTGAGTTGGCAACGGCGCAGGTCGGGTGTAGAGATCACTCCACAGCGTTTATACTGACCATCACCTATAGAGCGGGACACCTCTAACACACCTAACACACGGCCATCCCTATGAGAACACACACTACACCTCAGTGGCATGCCTAACCTTTTACTATACTAACTGTTACTGGGCATACACCTGATCTAAAGCAGGTGTGAGTCAGGGTGGAGGTGAGGGTTGAGGTTGACTGCAAGTTTTTCATTTTCACCATTCTAAAAATATTTTGAATCTGAACCCCCTAAACCAACCGCTGTTGATTCACATATCCTACATACTAAATTTTCCTGTGATTATTGAATGGCATCATCAAATCACTGAGAAATGATAATTTTATCAGGAAAATTGTTCCATTTCAGTAAAATGAAACTTTTTGAAACAAAACATCTCCTGAGATACAAGTCCACCTCACTCCCGGCACACACACACAGACCTTACGCTTCCTCCGGCCCGCTGTATCCTCATACGCTCCTCATAGATGGTGGGGTTGTGCACTTTACTGAGAGCCAGAGTTACACAGTTTTCATCTCCACTCTCTGTCTGCTCTATTCGACATAATACAGCCTGTAACACATATACACACACACCAATAAATCTACTAAAGTCAATGAAAGCTGAATTGAAGAACAGTGATGATTTGGTTAAAATGAGGCTCAATGATGTGCATGGAAAGCTAAGGCTAGCCCTTCTGGTCTGATCCCACAGAAGAGCTGCTGTAGCACAAACTGCTAAAAATGTTCTTGCTGACTCTTATAGAAAGGGTTCAGAATACATAGTGCATCATGGCTTGCTAAGCATATGGCTTTATGGCTACAGATTGGTCAGAGTGCCCATGCTGAACCCTGTCGATTATCAAAAGCAGCTGCAGTGGACAAGTGAGCATCAAAACTGGACCATGGAGCAATGGAAGATGGCCTGGTTTGATAGATCACATTTTCTACTACATCATGTGGACCCTTACATTGAGATGCTGTTATGGCTAAGAGGCTAAGGCACCCTGTCACACTTGGTGCAGATCCCACAGCACACCTTCAGAGGTCTTGTGGATGCCACGCCTCAACAGGTTGGTGGTTTTGATGTTATAGCTGATTATTGTTTAGAGAAGTAAGAACAGTTTGAAAATCAAAAGCAGGGGTTATAGTGCAAAGTCTGAAGTTAAATACTCACTCTGCTGTCCCCCAAGTTGGCCACATACAAAACATCATCCACAGCCAGCAGACACGTAGCTGTGGAGCCATCCTTCCAAGCTGGTTTCCTGAAACATGTATAGTACTTTGTCATCCCTCAGCAGCTGAATAGAGAGGTCAAATTTAAAGCTGTATGGCTGTTTGCAACCAATTGGAGTTAAGTGAGTGGACAGTCTGATGGTTCCAATCTTAAGTAATTTATTTTTTTGTTGTTTATTTTTGTGCCTGGGGTTCAATTTATCTAAGCTGAACCCAGCTTTTAAACAAGAACATTTTTATGCCATTTCACAAACCTATATACAGGGGCTTTTTAGCTTTATTTAAGAACTCATTTAAGACACCATGATATTGTAAGCAATCATAATTTAGATTTTGGTGATTTGTTCAGGAACAGCTTCAGCAGCAGGAAAACTGTCCACAGTATAGTTTACATACAAACGCATACACACACACGCACACGTGCGCGCACACACTCGCACACGCACACACTCACTGGCTGGAGGCTTTCTTTAGGAAGTCCTCATCAGTCTGTTTAAATGAGTCCAGCAAACATTTCTTCACCAGCTTATCTAGGTTCTCCACTTCGCCTGTTACATTAGACAAAACATTCAGAATATTTAATACACTGAAATTGTGTGTTGTGTAGTACATAGTGTGTGTTATTCTGGAGAAGAATATGTGTAGCTCAATGTGTGTTCTTCTGGAGGAGAATGGAGTTATGTTAAGGAAGCCTTTATACATTTATACCTTTGGGGAATTTGTTAATCAGTGTGTGATGCAGATTTTCAGCAGCAAACTGGGACGCTCGAGCTCCACCATGACCATCAAACACAGCAAAATACGCCAGTCTGCACCTACACACATACAGAAAAAAACATCAGCCATGTTGCCTGGAGATATCCTCTCACTGACAGACCAGTCTTGTAAGACTCACACGTGTGCAGGCAGTGTCCCCATGGAGGCACTGAGGTCTGGTAAAAGAACATGAGCATCCTGCATTTCCTCACGCTCTCCACGCCGCACAGCCACAAAACCCTTTAGCTTAGCCACTCCTGTAGCACAACAATAAACACAAAGCACACAGTCTCATCTGGGTCACACACTCCATCTACAAATACACACTTGGCAGTGTTGGTGTGAAAATGTTAAAACCTTTACAAACTTTCTTTTCTGCCTTATTCTTCTCTTCCTCTGGCTCATCCAGTTTACCATCCCGTTTCCTCTTCTCTCCGAGGTCCTCCTTCTCCTGCGGGACTGCTTCATCTTTGCCACCTGTCCCGGCCCAAACATCAGATTACACAAACAGGCTGAGACAGAACAATCTATTCAATCAGTAAAATTAAAGCAAAAGAAAAAAAGATTTAGAGAAGCTGCAGTACAGCTAATAATGTATTCTAGAATAATGGTGCAGCAAAAGTAAGTATTATTTCATTTTTTATTTTTATTTCCCTTTCAAAATTCATCAGTGAAGCTACTTGTCTTCTGAGTGTTATATGGAGTGTTGAGGATGGTGAAATACACTGTACGTATATGTATAAAGGTATATATGTATATAAACACACACACACACACAATATTACACCATCAGCGACTTTAATGACACACGTGGCAAAGGTTATCATTTAAACATCTGAATTGAATAATTAAGAGGTAAGTCCCAATACTTTTGTTCATATAGTGTAGCTGTTATTCTTTCTGTGAGGGAGCTTTTAGTGGCAGACGTATGGTTCCTTTAACCACCAGTGTATACCATCCTCTCTGTAAAAGAGCATTTTTACCCATGCTGAATGATTTACACTTATAATAATGAAATTATGCAGAACATTTTATTATGAACACACACACACACACACACATACATATATATTTCAAGCACGTACTTTTGAGCTGTACTTCAGTCTTTTTTAACTATATTCAGACATACAGTAACTCAAATTCACATTATTTTAAGTGCTAAAGCGTCAACATTAGCACTGCGAAGCGTGCAAACTAAAGAAGCTCCATTTTAGCTTAGCTAGAGTGGATAACCAGGCAAAACACTCTTTATTTTTGAGCAATTTACTATATATATGTTTTATAAGTTAACTAAGTTTACTAAACAAGTTACTAAACAAATGACTAACCATCATTAGTCGGTGCAGGCAGGTCTCCGAATAAGTCCATTGACTCCGAAATGGCTGTTAGCTGCTAACACCAATGCTATTGTCACAGTCAGTTGAAGCTAAACTAACGGCACAACGTGATTTGGCTTGGCTTTACCACCTAAATTATATTTTGAATTGTACACTAGATGGAATAAAAAAATTAAGACGTCTTCAAATGATTGCAGATAACTTTCAGAAAGGGTAGCTTAGCTTCATCACAAGACTTAGCTTCACTGTGTTCCAGATGTCACTGGATTTCTTCCTGCAAAACTGCTTAAATAAAGAAAAACAATCAAACATAAAATCCAAAGCCAAGAAAAAAATGAAACTGGTGTAAGGGAGTAATGATGAACCCAGAGGCTCAATAAAGCTATTCAGGCACACTTGTGGCAGAAAAGTAGCACAAAGAAAGCAACAGAGGTTTTAAAAATTAAGGCGAAATAATGACGTAGGCATCGTATTCAGGTTTTAGCAGCGTTTGCGCTTTCAGGGTTTCGCCAAGCGTTGGTGGTATAGTGGTTAGCATAGCTGCCTTCCAAGCAGTTGACCCGGGTTCGATTCCCGGCCAACGCAGAGTCGTTTTACTGTATTTATTTATTCGTTTTCTGTAACCACTTAATCCATACTAGGGTCGCGGGTCCCTGGAGCATTTAAAAAATTTATTTATCTTCCTACATTTATAAAAGGAATATAAAGCAACATATACAGAGAAGCTATGTATGTATCTATACATGTTTACATTTACCAATAAAGCTGCAAGCATCCATGGGGCCCAGTGCTGATTACATAAATCAAAAGGCTATCGCAACTTTTGTGAAGCTACGTCTAAAGATCACTTGTGCCAAATTTAATGAAGACTGGGCCAACTTCGTCCGAGGAGTAGCAAACCCCCCTCCCCTTGATAAAATCCAATAAGATTGCAGTATCAGTTAGGTTGACTCAACTAGGTGTCATGCATCTGCCTTGGGTCACCAATGCGGTGCCCGCGGACACCAGGGTGCCCCCAAGGACCATATGAGAAGCCCACAGACCTGTTCTAAAAACAGCACAACTCACCAGTGAGCATTTAATTTAATCCTGTTGGTATTCTTCTTTAATCACATTTGCATCTTTATTTGAAAATAACTATCTGAATAAAAGCATTTAAAACATGTTTATTATACGTAAAGTTTAGATTAAATTCTGTTCCAGTGTATCATCACAGTGTATCAGTACCTGTGAAGCAGTATCACCTAATTTGTGAATGAATTATGAAGGCAAACAATTATAAGATATCCACATGTAAAGTTATATTAAACAGTTATAAGCCAAAACACATTTTACTTGAATTTACTGCATGTCCTCTGAATGACTCGAGTACCAACTTTATGACCTTATTACTTCTTGTTTGACAGCCTGATGCCAATTTTGATCGGAATCGCTGGACAAACACAAATTTCTTAAGATTAATCCACATCAGAATGACATTTTTCACGGAAACACATCAAATCAATATGCATTTTTTGTTTTTACAGCACCTGTCAGTGACCAAGAAACCCATTTTTTAATGCTTCCTCAGATAAGAAGCCCATGTCTCAAGTTTGCTTTCGATACGTTAAACCATCTTACTCATGTTTGGCGACTTTGAAGCTTGGTTTCTATTGGGTTTTATTTATATGCAAAAATAAAAAAACGTATCTGCTAATGTTTGTGGGATTTTTTTTTCTAGATCCTATATTGATCCCAGAGGAAATTAGTTTATCTGCGTTTAACCTGTTCACTTTATGAAGCAGGGGGCTGTCAACAAGTATGCTTTATTTGTATATTTTAAGTATGTAAGAAGTCTATGTTTCTGTATACTACGGCTGCAGCTGCTCTTAAATAATAAAATAAAAATAAAAAAAAACCCAAATGTATTAACACGATAAATCTAATGCAATATAAACTATATAGTATGTGTACACAAACCTACTGCTGTTCCTAAAGTGCAACAACCAAAAGTCCGGAGAGACACTAGGGACAATTTGCAATGACTTTAATAGACAAAAAAAACAATATGAAACAAGAGACAAACACAGCATGTTTTAGTCCGGATTGTTCCGCTGTACATTAATAATGTATTTACAGTCTGAGACGCACACAAACTATGTACATAAAGAGAGCAGACGCATGTGTATATAACTTATAATAAATATCATACAGGCAGAAAGAGCGGACGTCTCCAGGACATGATATGCACACACTCGCTCACTAATGGTGTAGAGTAGAAGAGAGATTTGGTAAGTTGAAATAAAAGTGTTTTATCCAGTGGAATGTCTGAAGATTTCCAAAGAGTCTTCCAGTCAGTTTGGAAAGTGAGGAAATGAGGACGGAATGACTAAAGAGACCCCGAGCAGAATAAACACTACAGCACCTTACACTGGAAATGTCCATCATTGTGCTGACTCTGACCCCTACACACACTTCACTCATCCCCTCTACAAACACTCCAATACAAACACACTCCACACACACACACACACACAATACTAACACACTCCACACACACACACAATACTAACACACTCCACACACACACACAATACAAACACACTCCACACACACCCACAATACTAACACACTCCACACACACCCCCAATACAAACACACTCCACACACACCCACAATACTAACACACTCCACACACACCCACAATACTAACAAACTCCACCCCCCCAATACTAACACACTCCACACACACC